>AWOL01S0006957.1:2810-30122 GCA_000715115.1 Nicotiana otophora | reverse complement strand
AGATGGAATTATATACGCGTATATATATATATATATATATATATGGGATATGGGAAAAAGTTACGGCGTTAAATACACACCACCACCTGATCAGCTGGTATACGTTGATGATTTGCCCACAGTGGCCGAAATGATATAATGGGTTGCCCTCAGTGGATTGATGATGTTATGAACACATATACCTATGCATGGTATGACATTTATACACATATGAATGACATTATAAAAATGAAATGATTCACAGAGCTATGCAGACGTACATGTCGAGTCTTTTACTCCATGTTTCTCTCATGTCTATTATTTACTGATTTTCATTCCTTATATACTCGGTAAATTGTTTGTACTGACGTCCCTTTTGCCTGGGGACGCTGCGTTTCATGCCCGCAGGTCTAGATAGAAAGGTCGAGAATTCTGCAAGTAGGCGATCAGCTCAGCGGAAGATATTGGTGCACTCCATTTGCTCTGAAGTTGCTTGTTTGGTCAGTATGACTTATATGTGTATTGTTTGGTATGGCGGGGCTCTGTCCCGACCTTTATGACAATTATGTATTCTTAGAGGCTTGTAGACAGATGACATATACGTAAAAGATTGCATGGCCTTGTCGGCCTATGTTTAGTATACGAGTGATCATTTTGGTCTTATAGACCCGTATGTCTAATGTATAAGTTGGTATTACATGTTTTATTCCAGTCATCCTATGGCAGCCTCTCCGGCTCAGTTATCTATGATAGTATGATACGAAAAAATACGTTATGTTGGTACTCGGTTGAGTATGGTACCGGATACTCGTCGTGGCCCATCAGTTTGGGTCGTGATAAAAGTGGTATCAGAGCAGTTATGTCCTAGGGAGTCTACAAGCCGTGTCTAGTAGAGTCATGTTTATGGTTGTGTCGTGCACCACACTTATAAGCAGGAAGCTACAGTGCATTTAGGACTGTCACTCTTTCTTCTTACTCTAGATCGTGTGGTATAGCTCAGTTGTAAGAACTCAACTTCCTAAACTCTATCTTATTCATAATACGACGATGCCTATATCCAGAAAGACGGTTGGTAAGAGGTATAGCTGTGGAAGAATTGAGTCAGAGGAGCTCGATTTTTGCATCATGCATATGATGGATAAATATGAGATATTCAGCAGATTATTTGTGTACTAATATGTGTAAGCTTCTGGAAAAGGATCTCTAAGGCATGAATATCTATCCACCCATATGGTAAAAAGCAACGAGAGATTCAGAAGGTAGATACAAGCTTCAACAAGTAAAAGAAGCAAGATGAAAAAGGGTACGAGGTACCCAGCTCATGAAGATTATTATTATTTACCATTCAGGAAGGGAGATATAAGCATTTTGAGTTACCTTCAATTGTAACAAAGGTATGTACAATTGGCCACACCCATCTCATTTATGCCATGTGGAAGCTAACATAATTAGTATAAGAGAAGGACGGATATCAGAATCCGGATGGGGTTAGAGTAACCCAAAATAGTGAATAGATTATTTGTGTCAGTTGACATTTCTGAAGGATATTGCAAATGTGGTAATAGATGGACCTTGTAAGACACCCAGATGGTGCGCTCTAAAATAGTACAGCTAGATATGAGTATTACAAAGATGGGCATTGGAATCCTGAAGGGATAAATATTATCTTAGTGTGGCTCTAGTCCCTAGTAAAGGAAGTGTGTTAGGCAACCTGAAGAGCCAACAGATGAAGCAAAGGGAGCTAAAAGCAAAAGAATGTCTTGTTAAAGTTTTCAGAATAAAGTAATAGATAGAAATATTAGCAGAGAAATAAGAAGAGAGATAACAAAGCATTATGAGTAAGATATGATGCATGGATGACAATAATAGAAAATAAAATGACAGTATTACAGAGTCTATAGTCAAGTGAAAGAAAAGACGAGAGGTGACAGGCCTTGAGACAGCAAAATAGTATAGGCCATAAAGTCATACCATCATTTCGAGAAATAAGTTCGTGACTCCAACGCGACTACCAGAAAGAAAAGTTAGACCCCAGAATAATAGAAATCGGTATGGGCTGGTGAACAAGATAAACTAAACATGAATTAGAGACTGAGTGATTTGATAATAATCGGTATCGTGAGAATTTCATATTTCGTTCTGGCAATAATTGAATGGACAACAGGAGGAGATTCATGAAAAATTCATAGAATGGTCATTCAGGAAGACGCTTCTCTAAAGCAAGCGATGTGAGTAAAGTTAAGCTTAAGGGACTGTATGTGCCAGTTACACTAAGTGTCACCCTCGCGAGTGAGGAATTTAGTTATCCTTGGTACAAAAGGATTACCGCGAGGCGAGTAAGGATCATCGATGATGTGAAAAGATGCCAAAGATGAGAAGGTAAAACATCTATACATAAATCATCGTAGCACTAAATCTTAGTGCTCCCTTAAAGGAGGTAATGTGGTGTGATGTGGCATTAAGTCAGAATTAAGTGGTTTTAGTAACTAAGAATGGTAAAGGGAGAATGCGATAAAAAATGAGAAAGGGATGAGATTGCACTCATTCAAATCCTACAGATATGCAACGATTCCAGGACATTATGCAAACACGACGTCAAGGAGAGGAAGCTCATGCCCGAGATGTTATTAATAGATAAGGAGCCAGTGCGAGACGTATGTTAAGACAAAGGATATAACCCAAGAAAGATTACATGGATTATTAATATGGGAATGGACCAACGAGCAGTTAGTAGCTGATTCAGGAAGAGTCTAGTTATGGCTAGACAAAAGGTTACAGACAAATCAACAAATCATGCAAGATAAACATAGTTCACCCCAACATGGGAATTTAGTCTCGTAGATACGACATCGTGATCCTTGATATATATTCAGATAGGAGTTGGTGTAGTTAAAGGTAAATAAAAGAGAGTTCCACTGGGAATACAGTCAAAATATTAGTTCAGAAGCAACCCTACAAGCACAAGGGCATGGAAATAAGTAACTACGGATAATTATAGGCGGGGTAGAACATCAAAAATTCCATCCAAGTATACGATGTGATAAGCTCGCAGCTTTACAAGAGTCAGAGGGTCCTTCCTAAGTACTACAATGAAAAACTAGCTGAGGAAATAAGAAAGTGGCACCTACCGTGGCTAATGAACTGGGAAGTAAAAAAAAACCAAAAGTAGCATTCGAGATCATATGAGTTGCACAAAAACTCTGACATGCGTGGGAACTAAGATAAGCTAAGTATGCATGCAACAAGGCAGCAGCAAGACCAGGAAAAGAAATTGCATACGTTTAAAGAAAGCTGAGAAGGAACGAAAGTAATTATTCGATCGATAATCCAGAGTTAGTTACATTACGATTGCACTCAAGATTTCAGAGTATTATCCATGCAGCATATATGTTGACAATCATACAGCTGTGGAAGACTCTGGTATGAGTTAAAAGATTGAGCCCAGATCATAGACAAAGGATCTAATTGTTAGAAGATTATATCATGGATATTCCATAGCATCTATGAAAGGCTAAAGTAATAACTAATACCATGATCCGCAAATTGAAAGATAGCTTAAGCCTACATAAAGGCTAATCAGAAGGAAGAGCAAACTAAAGAGTTACATCAACTAAGTAAATCAGGAGTATGATTATTGGACCCAGGAAATTATAGAAATCGTGATTGAGATCATTGCAGAATCACTCTTAATATCAGAGGTGCAAGTATTATAATAGAGCTTCAAGTTGTGGATGTAAATTATACCTATGTGGAAGGTAGGTCATGAAAGAGATAGAAGATATGATGCGAGATTTTAAGGTAAGTAAGGTGAAGATGAACAACGTACGAGATACTCAGGTGCAGAAGGTCATGAATAATCCATACTGCAGATAGAAGGCTAGAAGTGCTGGGATTCAGTATCCAGGAATGATAGCAGCGTCATCAGTGGCATATTTTCCAGTTTATGGTTTCTAGGTATCGAAAGGTCTAGTTAAGAGAGTAAAGAAGAGTTAGAGACGATGTGATGTCTCGCTTGATGTTCCAGAATGACATAAGGAAATTTATGATACAAGCAAGTTGAAGGAAGATTGTGAATAGTATAAATAGATATGTATAGGTCGCAAGCTAAAGTATGGTAGAGCGACAAGGTTTTAAGAAGACATTAGTAAGGATACGGAAAGGTGGTAAGAAGGTGACGAGAATGGATAAATCCTCAGGATTAAGCCCATGTGAACAAGAGTGCTGATGTTTTCTCTAAGTTATAGAAAGCTAAGTATAGCCTGAATAAACTCAAAGGAGTCTAAGACTAGTAGAATTTAAAAGAGATGGAATGTTGCCCTGTGAGTAGAATGGTGGAGTAATTATGATAAATGAAGGATGACATTTGGGCCTTCGATTGAGTAATGAATTGTATGAAATATGGTTATACCACGTAACCAAGAGGGATTTCATGGACGACACGGGATTAGAATACCCCCCAAAAGATGAATCACATTGGAATGCTATGAAATACAGTTATGGAAGTATAGTATCGCCCCTAGGTGGATCAGTCTAATCATTTCAGATATTCCCCGAGGAGACGTGAGCCCTAGCGGCACTGTTACATAAGAGGCCAAGTTATCAGTAGTAGATTCCAGATCAACATTGAGGTGAGTCAACAATGGATGGATAAAAGTTACAAAGTATGAGATGAGAATAGGCCATCATTCTTAAGATGAACAGTGATGAAGAAACATTAAAGGACTTAGATTTATACATATGGGATAAGCAACGAAAGTAACCTGAAGTTTGGTGGCAGACCTCAGTAACGATAAATCGAAGTAAGAGTTATGGTATATGTGACCCACTTAGATATAGTAAAGCTAATGACGCCCAGAGGGACAGCTTGTCGTAATTTTGTTTATATTCACAAAGTGAGGAATAGAGAATGGCTAAAAACTGGAGGAAAAGGGAGAGAAGAGTTGCATAGGCACACTTACAAGGACAAAGTAGTACAGACTGCATAATAGAAGGTAGCAACAGTTACGAGATTGGAAGAATTCCGACCACGAGTCGTGGTGTGAGAAAGAGGCCAAAAGGGCGGAATGTCCTGGCCTTTGGATTTATTCACAGAACAGTTGCCTAGATGGCAAGGAGAGAATACTAAAGTATTCGGAAGACATAGGTTATGAAAATGATAAGTGCATCAGTCAACATTTGGGGACGAATGTTCCAAAGGGGGGAATGATGTTACGCCTCGCATTATTACGTCGATGTTACGCTCCGCAGTAATTTATTACGATGATATTATGCTCCGGAGTAATTTCTTTCGACAATGTTATGCTCCGCAGTAATTTGTTACGACGATGTTACACACTGTAGTATTGTACGTTGAATTTGTCGTAAGATAATTGACATCAGTTCAAGGACAAGATTATTTGGAGATTATAAGTATTATGAAATTTCAAACAAATAATGAGTAAATTCGTGAAGGTGAAAGGGTAAACGAATCAAAGAAAACGAGTTTCGTCGAAATTTGATAATTTGGGATAAAATATGGTCCGAGCTAAAATACCTGGTATTTATGGACTAGTGTCATACAAGGTACCACATGACCATGATAGTATGGTGTATAAGGTATGTTAAAAGTGAGTAGTATTTTAAGTAATTTGAGATAATTCTTAATTATGTGGATTATTGGTTAATGGAAGAATTAACAAGTTAATCAAGAGATTAGTGGTTAATTAATCATGATTTTGGATAAAGTTGAACCCCATTAACATGGCAGCCCAAGGACTTTATATGAATATGACTCTTGAATTGACATGAAATGTGACAAAATATGGAAAATGCTTTGGCCAACTAAGCCGCAAGTGGGGCCCACCCCCACTTAGTAAAATACTTATCAAAAATCAAGAAGATTATGCTTGAATCAAAACACCAACACTTCCAACGATTATTTTGGCTTCAACGGATATTGGTCTTGAAACAAAACAATTCAAACAACATTTCATTCTCAAGCACTACAATCAATTCCTACAAGTTCCTACAAAGACACTACAACGTGTTGTCTTCAACCAAAGAGATTTTTTAGCACAGTAGCAACGTGAAATTTTGCGGTTCTAAAGGAGTACGGTGCAACCTTCTCCAAGAACATCATACGGATTTTTCCCTACTCCAGGTATGTTAAGGCATTCCCTTCTTTCTTTAGGCATGATCTATACGACACGAACGAAATGAGCAAATGCACAACTTCCATAAATGATTCTATTCATAGAAATATTAGGAGTGTCTGTATTCTTGATTCTCCACGTGAATTATTATTATATCTTATGTTCATGAGTCTCAGAAAAATACGTATTTAATAAAATTTATCCGACAGGCATATTATTTTTATGACATTCTGAGACAATCTTATTATGCATTTCATGCATTTATACATGTATATTGACCCATGCCCAGATGGCGTTATATACGCGTATGTTATATCTGTGTATATTGGATATGGAAAAAGATTACGGCGTTATATACGCACCACCACCTTATCAGCTGGTATACGTTGATGATTTGGCCACAGTGGCCAAAATAATATGATGGGATGCCCTCAGTGGCTTGATGATGTTATGAACACATATACCTATGCATGGTATGACATTTATACACATATGCATGGCATTATAAAAATAAAATAATTCACAGAGCTATGCAGATGTACATGTCGAGTCTTTTACTCCATGTTTCTCTCATGTCTATTATTTACTGATTTTCATTCCTTACATACTCGGTACATTATTTGTACTGACGTCCCTTTTTCCTGGGGATGCTGTGTTTCATGCCCGCAGATCTCGATAGACAGGTCGAGAATCCTCCAAGTAGGCGATCAGCTCAGCGGAAGATGTTGGTGCACTCCATTTGCTCTGAAATTGCTTGTTTGGTCAGTATGACTTAGATGTGTATTGTTTGGTATGGCAGGGCTCTGTCCCGACCTTTATGACAATTATCTATTCTTAGAGGCTTGTAGACAGATGTCATGTACATAAAAGATTGTATGGTCTTGTCGGCCTATGTTTAGTATACGAGTGATCATTTTGGTCTTATAGACCCGTATGTCTGATGTATAAGTTGGTATTACATGTTTTATTCTAGTCATCCTACGGAAGCCTCTCCGGCTCAGTTATCTATGATAGTATGATACGAAAAAATATGTTATGTTGGTACTCGGTTGAGTAAGGTACCGGGTGCCCGTCGCGGCCCATCGGTTTAGGTCGTGACATCATGATACCAAGGCTTACCATCTGGTTGTTCATCTGCATGAAAGCAATATGCATGTTGGTCCCAGATCTCTACCTTAATATTGTTAATTTAATTCTTGTCCGAGTGTTGAATCATAGATGATAATGTTGCAAGTGCGTCAGCGAATTCATTCTAGATTTTGGGATCATGCCTGAACTTAATCTTGGTGAACTTCTTACACATGTCTTTCACACAATGCAAGTACGGAAGAATCTTGACGTTCTTGGTAGTCCATTCTCCTTTGACTTGGTGGATCAGCAAATCAAAATCTCCCGTGAACAAAACTTTTTTGATGTTCATATCAACCGCAATCGTGATCCCAAGGATCCATGCTTCGTATTCTACCATATATTTTGTACACAGGAACCTTATCTTGGCCGAAATTAGTAATATTGTCCTGACTTGGAGACTAAGACTGACCCGATCCCTACTGCCTAGAAATTCACTGCTCCATCAAATAACATCCTCCATCCTGGGTAAGGCTCTGAAATATCTTCTCGTGCAAATAATCCCTCTTCATAAGGGAAATATATGGTAAGTGGCTTGTATTCTTTGTCTTCTGGGTTTTATGCAAGGTGATCAGTCAAAGCTTGTCCCTTAATGGCCTTCTGCGTCATGTATACAATGTCGAATTCACTGAGAAGGATCTTCCACTTTGCTAGTTTTCCAGCCGGCATTGGCTTCTGGAAGATGTACTTGAGCGGGTCAAGTTTGGATATCAGGTATGTGGTGTATACTTATAGATAGTGCCTCAGTTTCTGGGTGATCCATGTTAAAGCACAACACGTCCATTACAACAAGGTGTCTTTGGCTTCGTACTGCATGAATTTCTTGCTCAGATAGTAAATGGCATGTTCCTTCTTTCTTGTCTCGCCATGCTTTCCCAACACGCATCCGTATGCATTATCCAATACGGATAGATATAGAAGCAACAGAGTTCCTGGTTTGGGAGGAACCAGCACTAGCGGGCTAAATAGGTACTCCTTAATTCTGTCGAAAGCTTTTTGGCATTCCTCTATCCATTTCGTGGAGGCGTCTTTGTTTAGTAGCTTGAAAATTTGTTCGCAGATCACTGTTGATTGGTCTATGAATCGATTGTTGTATTTCAGTCTCCTGATGAAACTCATTACATCGTTCTTGCTTTTAGGAGGAGGCAAGTCTTGAATAGCTTTGATCTTTGAGGGATCTAATTGTATCACATTCCTACTGACAATGGAACCTAATAATTTCCCGGTGGGAACTCTAAATGCACACTTTGCAGGGTTCGACTACAAATTGTACCTTCATAACCATTCAAAGAACTTTTGCAAGTATCTTAAATGATCTGCACTCTTGCATAACAAGATGATGATGTCATCCACATATACTTTAATTTCATTGTGGATCATGTCATGAAAAAGAGTCATCATAGCATTCGTGTAGGTGGCGGCACCAGCATTCTTAAGACCAATTGGCATGACCCTGTAATAATAGACTCCCGACGGTGTGGTGAATGATGTCTTCTCTGCATCTTCTTTGTGCATCAAGAGCTGGTGATACCCGCGAAACAATCCACGAATAATTGTAAATCGTGTTTTGCACAGTTGTCAATGAGAATGTGGATATTTGACAGAGGAAATTCATCATTGCGACTGGATTTGTTAAGATCTCAGTAATCTACCCACATCCTATTTCCTATTTTTCATGTCCTTCTTAGGCAGCGGTACTATATAGGCCAACCAGGTGGGGTAATTCGTGACCCTCACTGCATTTTCCTCTATTTTCTTGGTGACCTCTTCTTTGATTCTTAGACTAAAATCAGGCTTGAACTTTCTTAGTTTTTGCTTGACTGGTGGTCTGGCAGGGTCAGTTGGCAGCTGATGCGAGATAATGTCAGTACTCAACCCGAGCATGTCATCATATGACCAATCGAACACGTTAATGTATTGGTGAAGTAGTTCTGCCAATTCTCGCTTCTGTTCTGCTTTCAAGTGGATGCTAATCCGAGTTTCCTTCACTTCTTCTTCATTTCCCAAATTGATCACCTTTGTTACCTCGAGATTGGGCTTCATCTAACTTTCTAATTGTTCAATTTACTGCGGTAGGTTCTCGGGCATCATACTTTCACCATGTTCCTTGTAATCCAGCTCATTGTTAATGCTTTATTCAAGGGTTTCGTTACATGTCTATTCGTGATGAGATTTTTATTAATTTGATCATTGAAAATAAAAGGCGAGTATAAATTAAAATAAAGATAATTTTGCGTAATACTTTACGAAGAACAAATTTTATTTCATTGAAAGGAACTTCTTAGCGTTCAAAGGGGCGGTTTAAGCAAAAAAGCATTGACATGATTCAAACCTCAATTGATCATGCAATTTTCAAAATTACTACAATTCCACACTATGAAGACTCCTAGCGAACCAGAGATAGACTGGTTGTCCAGTTCTGCAAAGTCTATCTTGGTTCGGCATCCCTAATGGTCGGTGTCTTGATTTTACCTTTACCGCAGCATTCCTCAATCATTGCCACAAATAAGCTTCTGATCCCATCAACGATTTCTTCTTCTTAAGTTGAGCCTTAACCCGGACTCAGAACAAGCTCTATCACGAAAACTTTCTTCTTAAGGTCACTGTTATGGACTCCTCTGATTGCAAGCTAGTATCCTAAACCAGTAGTACCCTTCTGTTGCTTTAGTTGAATTTTCTCAATTATCCCATTTGATCTGGGGCCCAACCCAGATCCCAGCTTATACCCGTATTTCATCATTTCCCTAATCCACATCCCTGACCCATATGGAGACTGCATGTTATGTAACCATTAATTCTTCTCCATTTTCACTGTCTGCACGACCTCATGGAAAGTGACCCTATTTAGTCCCTCTATGAAAGGAACCACATGTTCGGAATAAGCTGGATGACTTCATTCTCCGTGAATCACTATTTCTTGTCAATCCTATTCAAACTTCATGCATTGGTGTAGAGTAGAAGGAACTCCTCTGCCATGTGTATCTGCAGCCTTCCTAGTAGAAAGTTATAGGAGGACGGGATATCCATCACTTGAAATAACACCGGGAACTCAACGTGACTGACTTGCAAGGCTAGATGACTTCTTTCTGTGGTCCCTCGAAAGCCCTTGCTCTCACATGGATTTCCTTCACCTCTCTTATATGGATACCCAATTCTCGTAATTTGGAGAACAGGCAGATATTCAATCCAGATCTCCCGTCGACCAGCACTCTAGATATGGCTTTGTCGCCACACTTACGATGATGTGCAAAGCTCTGTGTGATCCACTCCCTCCGAAGGAAGCCCATCTTTCAAAAATAGACCTTATTAGCCTCCACCATCTTCCCAATAGTTGTTGCCAATGCCTCACTAGTGGTGTTGCCTAGAACAGTTACTCCACTCAATACCTTAACCCTAGTGTCCTTATGGCTGTCAGAACTTATCAGCAAATCCATAATTGATATGTGTGCGGGGGTCTTCTTCAGCTGTTCCTCGACAGAGTACTCCTTAACCGGCATCTTCCTCCAAAACTCTGCTGCCTCTACATCAATTATGTTTCTCCTCCGATTCTACTTTCTATTTGGATTTCCCCGGTTCAAATCTTCAGGAGCATAGCATCTTCCCAACCATGTCATCCCATGGGCTGCTACAGTTTCTGTCATTTTTCTCTTTCGCTTCGACTAATAGGCCCATGTAACTTCCTTGTAATCATGATTTTAATCCTCTTTGATGTCTATGACGGGCCATTGCTGATATGTCTAGACCATTACTAGCGGCTTTAATTGCACTGTGATTAATTGGACCATCGAAGGGGTTGTCCTTGTTTCTTCAGTGTATCCAATGGTAACGATGGTTTCTTTTAAATTATAGTCATCCTCCAGGGTAATCATGTTTACCCCTTAGTTTTTGTGGTTTGATAGTGGGTTATGATTCACATTTTATGGGGCTGGGGTACATTGGATACCTCCGCTCTTAATCAATATTTCAGTCTCGTGGCTCAAACTGTAGAAATCTTCGGTATCATGTCCCAAGACATCTGAGTGGTATGCGCAATACTTACTTGCCTCAAAGTATTTAGTAGGTTGGTCTGGGATTTTTCCTTCAACCGGATATAGCAAACCGGCTCTACTCAGCCTTTCAAATAATTGGGCCAAAGGTTCGGCAATTGGGGTGAAATTTATACGGTTCTATGTTTCGAGGTTAGGGCATGGTCTGGGAGAATAAGCAGGTCGGTTTTGATGAGTGGTGGTTTGAATAAGGGCATATGATCATGGTGGGTTTGGATGTGTATTGACTCGGGGTGGATTGTAATGTGGTTGGGTATTATAGAATGGAGTATAACTGGGTTAGGTCGGAGTGTGAGGGTTTTTGGGGTATTGGTTGGCTCGGGGAGGCGAGTTTGGTTGATAGAAAAGGACAATTTCCGACACCTCTTCTTTCTTCTTCTTTGCGCTGCCAATGGAACCAGTCTGTATGGCTTTACTAGCAGCTTGTAATGCGGCCATGGATTGTATTTTCCCAGACTTTATGCCTTTTTCTAAGAAATCTCCCATGTTGACCAATTCGGTGAACTTCTGGCCCATCATTCTTGTCATGTTTTCAAAGTAGATTCCTTCCTCGGCACGAATGAAATATTTCTTCAGTTCATTGTCATCCAGGGGGGTCTTGCTCTAGCTGCTTCTGACCTCCAACAACGGGCATACTCCTATAATGACTCTGAGGGTTTCTTCTGTATGTTCACTAAAGAAAATTTATCTGGTGTAATCGCAGTGTTAAACCATAAATGATTCATGAATTCCTCAACCATATACTGCTATTCTCTCCAATTTCGGGGATCCTATCTAGTATACTAGGTGAGTGCTTCTCCAGTCAAAATTCATATGATTAATTTCATTCTTAGCTTCTCGTTCCTTCCCACTCCTACTAGTTTGTCACAATAGGCCCTCAAGTGAGCATAGGGATCGCTCGTTCCATCGATGATATCAAATTTTGGAGGCTTGTATCCTACCGGCATGTCAACATCTGGATGTATGCACAAATCCTTGTAGTCTAAGCTCTCGCTCCCTCGAGCGACCTGCAGGTTCTTCATTTCCTTCCTCAGGACTCGTAGTTGTTCTAACAGCGATTCATCTTCTTTGGATCTTGCTTCCTTTTCTATCTCACCATACTAATCAATCTCGTTAGGCACCTAACCATGACGAGCGCAGTGAAAGTTGGTTCTCTTGCAGTATATATGGGTGGAACATACCGATCATGGTTGGCGGTGTATGCTATGGGTATATACTGCATATGGGTGTTTGCAAAGGTGATATTATCACGAGGGGGAGTTTGGAGCAAGTGGATTATGGTGGGGTAGAAAGTTGAATGTAGTTGAGGACATAAGGCGTATGTATGGGAGGGTTTGGTGGATTTGCAGGGATAACTGGTGGCATAGCTTGAGATATGGCGGGGATTGTGGTACAAGTAGTGGTAGTCAGAGTACTGGAATGTTACCTGGTTGATGAAGGAAAGTGGTTAGGGATTAAGTCTAATGATGGAAGGCGAGGTTGTTGTGGGAGTGTCGTCACGGCTAGATGTGCCAGTTCTCGGATTTGTTCTCCTTCCCCTCTTAGTGATTCCATTTCTTGCTCCAATCGGGAAACATATTCATTGTTTTGTGTTTCGTCTCTTTCTGTTGAATCCCCTGGGATGTCAGTTATGGCCAGAGCATTTTCGGTCGGGTTATCTGTGGAGGTCATTTTTCCTTTGGACCTTAGGTTATACGGTGGCTCGGCCAGTTTTATTACCGACACAAATCAACCTCTGTTCGGGGGAATAAATAATAAACTAAAAAAGCAGGAAAGCAAAACAAAAAAATAGAAGGTAGCTTAGGAAATGAACAGATTGTATATGCTGTGATGTTATCCCAGGGATATGTCGTCCCGTCATACTTCAGAATGCCCGGTATCTTGAACTTGTTTTGAATTGGCAACGGTGCTACGCTTAATTTCCAAGTACGTTGTGATTATTTATTCATATCAATTACTTTGACCAGATGTAGAATTCCGAAAATTAGCTCCATGCGTTCACCCTGCTTTTTGATATATTTCAACAAGGTTAGAACTAGGTTTTGTAAATTTCAGATATTTGGCAAACCTGAACTTCCCATTTCGGGGTCGTTCGGAAGTCCTTACCGGCAAATGCTTCTACAAAGGAGACCCTCTCGAGTTTCCGGCTATTTGCACTAGTATCAGAATTTTGGGGAGGGGTACTTGTAAGATAACCCCTCGGTGATGTAATTGTTATAGCACTCACAACTGCTATTAATCTTATTACGGCCTCATTAAATTGTTGACTCTATGTTCTTTGTGCATTTATATATTTTGCTAATTGTGGATTTCCCAAAGTTTCCCTTGGCAATCATTGAGGTGACATTTTCCTAGAACGATATGGTGGAGAATTCCATGGAAAGAGTTGAGATCTGGTACTCTGTCAATTCTCGGCAATAGTGCTCCACTATGTTCGTTTTGCATAGTTGAACTTCTCCATTCTGGATGTTTTCATCTTTGTTGATAGGCAAATCTCCGACCATATTGATGATTTAAACTTACCAGAAATCGACAAAGAGAGAAAAGTTGATACTGTTGGATGAATAACGAAATTGCTTTTGCCCCATTGTAGGTACAAAACTGTTTAACCCAAAATTCAATTTTTATGATAAAGCAATTAAATTTATTATCGAGGAGTAAAATAAACAAACTCAATGCAGAAATAGCTAAATTATTATGATAAAATATAAAATATAATGACGAATTATAAAAAAAGAAGAGAAAGAGATATTATTTGATCGTTGCTTGGGGCCTGAATATTTGGAGCCGGATTGCACAGAGCTTGTAAGGTTGCCTAAGTTGAAAATAATAGAGTTTAAAGTGATGATCGTGATTCTAGAGATTAAAGATTGTCTTCATAAATGAACAAGTGTTAGTTTTTATAGTGGAGATTCTAGGTTGCTATTTTCTTGAATCATGTGCCGTTACACTCATTTATTCCGATCATTTGAATGACATGTAATGGTTCATTCAACGCTGGATCGTGTAACCCTAGAGTACATGTGAAATTTTGGATACTTTGGCCTTTGTCTATCTATTGCCCTTCTTATCCGTGAATTTTTAAATTATTTATAAATTCTCCAGACAATTGACTTCCTTTTCTAATACTTCGAGTTGACCATCCAAGGAGTCTTCTGTCAATCTCTGGTTTTCTAACTTCCCAAAATTATGTTTTGGCCGTTATGTAAGCTGACTTAACACTATTTTTTGCGTGTCTATTTCTGAATGGTACCCATGTTAAGGCTATTTTTTACCAATAAAAGTTGAGTAGATCAACAATAATTTAATCCACACTTAGCAGTTGCAAAGCACAAAGGAAGGAGCTTTTTTTTTTCTTTCAAAATTTGGTGTACAAAATAACATCATTTTAATATGATGGTTGGGCTTATAATCCAAGGGAAAGTGAACAAATAACTGACTTAGGATCCTCATTTAAGACAACTAAAATTAATAAATTTATAAGCTTATCCACTTCAGAATCAACTTCCGACATACGTGATTAAAGTTGCAAAAATTCGCGTTTGGAGTTACAAACTTGTCTGAAATTTTGGCATATTTCTTGTACGAAGAGAGGGATTTTTTCTTCAATATTAAGGTGTATGAAATAGCATCAATTTAATGTGATAAATGAGCTTCTGGTCCAGGGGCAAGTTCACAAATAACTGATTCTGGGATCCTCATTTAAGGCATATCCAAAAGTTATAAAATTTATAAGTTTAGCCATTTTAGAATCAACTTTCGACATACGAGATTGAAGCTTTAAATATTTGCGTCTGAAGTTATAAATATTGTTTGAAGTTTAACATATCACTTGTGCAAGCACACTTCGGACATAAGTGTCTGAAGTTTGGCTAGCCCAAGCCTAGCATCTTATGCGTATGTCTTAACTTGCGGTTGTCTGAAATTGACATATATGATTGAAATTTAAGAAAAAATAATTGAGACTTCGGGCATATATGACAGAACGTCAGACATATATGAATGAACTTCGTACATATATGGATGTTCAAAATTTCGTGTTAATATATTTATAGAAGAACATATGTATGTAGATTTTGCATGGAAAGAATCAATGAATAATCTCTAATGGGGCTTTATTCATTTTGTGGACGTTTATCCTTTAAAGCTCCATGTTTTCTTCTAGTTATGGTACAGGTAAGAAGAAGAATAAGAAGAAAAATAAGAGGAGGTAGAAGAGGAAGAGGAACGCAAAAAAGGAGGAAGAGGAAGAAGAAGAAGGAGAAGAAGAAGAAGAAGAAGAAGAAGAAGAAGAAGAAGAAGAAGAAGTAGAATAAAGAGGGGGAAGAAGAAGAGACGAATAAATTGCATCTCAATCTCAAATAAGTCGAGATCAATTATATGAATTCTCACTAGCAAGAAGCATGAGAGAACTCATGGATCAAAGCCGTAAACATTCGAGCATTCTCTATAAGTTTCCAACATTCAAAGATCGAGATAAAAGACAAATCAAATACCAGACAGTTCAACATCAAAGTCACTTGTTCATGGGATAATTACTGTTCTTGACAGTCAACAAACAGTTCACGATGAATAAATTAATGTAACGGCCAAATAAGTCATTTTAAGCATTTACATTCCGTTATGTAGTTTGAAGTCTTGAGTATCTTTGTATGACATTTTATGACTTATGTGAATCATCGAATTTGATTTTCAGGTGATTCGGGATTAGTTTGGAAGAATAATTTTTATGTTTGAAGCTTTAAGTTGGAAGAGTTGACCAAGTTTGACTTTTATTTATTTGACCCCGGATCGGATTTGTGATGATTCCGTTTGGTCGGGATGGTAATTTTAGACTTGGGTGTATGCACAAAATTTGAATTTAGATGTTTCTAGAAGGTTTCGGTACTATTTGGCTAACGTTGGAAATTTGAAGGTTTGGAATATTCATATGTTTGACCGGGAGTTGATGTCATGACCCAAACCGATAGGCCACGATGGGCACTCGGTGTCTTACCTAACTGAGCACCAACGTAACGTATCTTTCTTATCATACCATCATGGGTAAATAGACCAGAAAGGTCGTCATGATATAACCAGAATAAAACATAAGGGAATACTCGACATAGGATGACCCAACATGGAATACAAACTTATACATATAACATACGGGCCTATAAGGCCGACATAATCATTTGTACACTCAAAACATAGGCCGACAAGGACATACAAGTATCCATGTACATGAGATATGTTTACAAGGCTCTAAGAGTACATAAATGTCATAAAGGCTGGAACAAGGCCCCGCCATACCAATCAATACATGTCCAAATCCTACTGACCAAATAGGCAACTCCGGAGCAAGTGGAGTGTACCAACACCTTCCGCTGAGCTGATAGCCTACTAGGAGGATTCTCAACTTGTCTATCGGGACCTTCGGGTATGAAACACAGTGTCCCTAGGCATAAGGGATGTCAGTACAAATAAAGTACCGAGTATGTAAGGCATGAAAGCAGTATATAAAAGATATGAAAGAAACATGGAGTAAAAGACTCAACTTGTAAGTCTGAATAGCTCTGTGAATCATGAAACATTTATAATGTCATGCATATGCATATAAATGTCGCATCATGCATAGATATATGCGTACATAACATCATCAAGCCTCTGAAGGCATCCCATCATATCATCTCGGCCTCTATGGGCAAAATCATCAATGTAGACCAGCTGATCAGGTGGAGGTGCATATATAATGCCATAACCTTTCCTCATATCCCATATACATATAATATATGCACATATAACGCCATCTGGTCATGGGTCAATGTACATATATAAATGAATGCAATGCATAATGAAGTAAGTTAATAAGATCTCTCGGGATGTCATGAGATCAATATGCCTTCGGTTAATATCATGAAATAAACTTTATCAACTTACGTATTTTCTGAGACCCATGAACAGACGATAGAATAATAGGAAACATGGGGAATCAAGAACATAGGCACCCCTAGTACTTCTAAGAATTGAATTATTTGTGAAAGTTACGTGCTTGCTAGTTTTGTTACATCATATGGATCGTGCCAAAAGGAAAGAAGGTATAGCATTAACATACCTTAGCTCCATTGAGTCCTTAATACCTTCCAAACAATTCTTCAAACAACTCAACTCAATCTACCATAGCATAAGTAGATTCAAAATCAGTGTGCTAAGTAAAGGCTAAGTCGGCAACTTAAACTGGTAACTCGTTTATGTAAATTTGGGCAGCATCTCCCATGTAACAAGAGCCTCCTCCAATACCATATACTAATAACAATGACCAGAGCAATCCAGCAATACATAATTATCAATAATAAGACACCATATAACAACAACAAGTCACAACTACTTCACGACGAGCGGCAAGCTCCGATTAAAACCTTTATACACCATATCACCCCTTATAGATTTCTTAATTTATATTAACATTATCATTAACATGATAATGAATTAATTCATCAATGATTCCAGACTTATACCATATATTTATAACAAGGAAAACAATCCACAACTCTAACTATCCTCAATTAGCACATTTATTCACTAGTTCATATCTGGCCCATCCATTTAACTTAATCAATATCAAGATAACCTTAAGCACATACAAGAACACAATATAATTACCTCCTACAGTGGATTCAAGTCGAAATCCATGTTATATTTAGCTTACAAGCCCAATCACTTCATTCCCAAAATGATAACTATAGTAGTGTCAAACACTCCAAAAATGTTATAAAGAACGACTAATCCACCATTTGGACATTATGTGGTGTTTCTCCATACCATGTCTCCTCCAAACGCCATTAGTAAAATAGACATCCCAAAAACAACACGAAACAACCCACAAAATAGTCCACCACAAGTCGAATAACTCAAACTCACGGCTTCCGATCACCGTCCTGTGAGTTCTACTTATTAGGAAATGAATTTATCAACCTTCCTTGATATTTAAAATCTTAAATACAGAAAGTAGGCATTTTCTTAACTATTAAATACCTTCCAAAACTCAAACTACAAAGAAAAAGATAGGCGATATAACGATACTTACGTCATAGGGATCGTTCTAATGTTATCGCTTCTTGATTTCGTACCCGGTAAATTAATCTTCTTTGAAAACCTTGTAGAGAGCCTAAGGGTAAGTTTATGGGTCTTATTTGGTCATGGTCTCTGGAAAAATGAAGAAAGAGATGACATAAGGGATATAAATATCCAATTTGTTGAAAAGTCAAAAAGATGCTACTTGGCACCCTAGCATTAGCCTTTCTTCCAATGCTTATATATTTTTATCCGGATATCGTATGAACAAATGGTTAAAAGCATTGGAAATTACATTCCAATACCTTAAATTTGGTATATAATATTTCCCAAAAATACCTCATATAACACACAAAAGTATTTCTCAAAAAGCTTTAGTTACCCACCTACTTGTCACCTATGCAGTCTGCATAGTCTCGCGAAACTGCAAATATCTCTCTGCTCCGATGTCGTATCGATGAATGGTTTAATGAGTTAGAAACTAGACTCGTAGATATTTAATTTGATATATGTATCATCCTATAATTCCTAGTATATTAGGAGAAAAGCTCTGCTACATTTGACCTAATATTTAGCACATTATGAATGTAACTTGTGATGACCTTTTCCAACTTTTGTTCCAAAACTCACTTGACTTCAAAATGTAACACACAACTATCATACGACTAAAATAACTCATAACATAACCTCCTTATCACGTTAAGAACCCTAGTATCACCCCAAAAGTACATGTTATAATATTCCCAACTTGTCGACATTCGACGAAACTTATTTTCTTCAATTTGCTTAGCTCCTAAGCCTTTCAACCCTCTTGATAGTTGTTATCCATAATCTTAAAAATTTGTAACCTCCAAGGTAACATGATTAACTTAATTTATGTACTTTCAAAGACGATCTCATTTCTGAGCTTACATCAATTGATTTATGATGTACTCTCACGTACAAAAATATGGGGTGTAACATCATTCCCCCTTTGGAACATTCGTCCTCGAATGTTGACTGATGTGCCTATCAGTCTCACAACCTATAGCTTTTATGAATACTTTAATATTGTCTTTTCCATCTAGGCAACTGTTCTGTGAATAAATTCAAAGGCCATGGCATTCTCCCCTTAGGCCTCTTCCTCATACCACGACTTGTGGTCAGAATCTTTTCAATCTTGTAACTGTTGCTACCTTCTATTATGTAGCATGTACGACACTGACCTTGTAAGTTCCTATGTGACTCTTCTCTCCTTATTCCTCCATACTATACCATAACTCTTACTTTAGTTTATTCTTACCAAGGTCTGCTACCCAACTCAAGGTTACTCTCTCGCTGCTTATCGTATATGTATAAATCTACGACCTTTAATGATTCCTAATTACCATTCATCTTAATAATGACGGCCTAATCTCATCCCATACTTTGGAACCTCTACCCCTCTATTGTCGATTCACCTTAATATTGATCTATAATCGACCACTGATAACTTGAAACCTCTTACGTAATACCTTGTCACTAGGGCTCACGTCTCATCGGGGAACATTTGAAGCGATTTGCCTGATCCACCTAGGGACAATACTATGCTTCAATAATCGTATTTCATAGCATCCCAATGTGATTCATCATATGGGTTCTAATCCAATGCAATTAATGAAATCCTTTTTTCTCAAAATCATTACTCAATCAAAGGACAACATTTTATCTCTTCTAATTGCTCCTAGTCTTAGACTTCTCCTAGTTAATTCAAGCTATACTAAGCTTTCTATAACTTACGGTAACCATCAGCTCTCTTATTTTGATGGGCTTAATCCCGAGGCCTTACCTATTTTTGTCACCTTCTCACTCATCTTCACTTATCCTTACTCCTATCTACCTAAACCCTTGTCGTTCTATGATACTTTAGCTTGCGACCTACACATATCTATTCATACTACTCGCAACCTTCCTTTAACTTGCTAGCACCATAGATTTCCTTCCGTGCCTTTTCAGTTGCCTTTAAACATAAGCAATTATTTTTCCTGGTCATTCTGCCACTTGTTGCATGAATACATGGCATATCTCATTGCCCAGGAATACTAGAATTTCCTGTAACTCATATGATCTCAAAGATCACCTTTTGATTTTTTCCTTCTTCTCGTTTATTATCCACGATAGGTGTCACTTTCTTATGGAGTACATACAATGTTATAGTGAGACTGTTGTTTCAAGACCATTTATTCTTTATGTCATTATTCTTAAGTTGAAGCCTTCTTCCTCGTTTCCTCAGCTAGTCTTTCTTTGTAGTATTTAAGGGAGGCCCTTTGACTCCTGTAAAGCTGCGAGCTTATTACATCGTATACCCGAAAGAATTTTTGATGTTCTTACTCGCCTATAATTATCCTTAATTACTTACCTATGCGCACTTGTGCTTGTAGGGTTGCTTCTGAACTGAAACTTTTGACTGTCTTCTCAGTGGCACTCTCTTTTATTTCCATAACACTTATACAGTATCTATAATTACCCCAACTCCTATCTGAATGTTTCTGAAGGATTACGATGTCATATCTGCGAGACTGAATTCCCATAGGTTGGGGTTTACTACGTTTATATAGCACAATCTGCTTTGTCTGTATCCTCTTGTTTAGCCCTAACTAGACTCTTCGTGAATCAACTACTAACTACTCGCTGGTCTATTCTCATATCTATATTCCGCGTAATCTCCCTTGGGATATGTCCTTTGTTTGAACTTACCATTCGCATTGGCTCCTTATGTATCAAGTATTTATTCGCACTTATTTATCAATAACATCCCGGGCGGGAACCCTTACTTCCTCTCCCCGGTGTCGTTCTTGCATAATGTTCTGGAGTCGTAACATATCCGTGGGATCTGAATAAATGCAATCTCATTCCTTTCGCATCATCATCTTTGGCTTCTTTTCATATCTTCACTGACATCTTACTCATCTTGCGATAACCCTTCTATATCAAGGATAATTGAATTTGTTTTACGCATGAGGGTGATGCCTAGTGTAACTGGAACACTTAGTCCCTTAAGCTTAACTCTGCTCACAGTGCTTGCTTTAGGGAAGCGTCTTCCTGAATGACCTTTAGAAGTTATTCTTCTGTTGTGCATTATATTATCGCCGGAACACGATCTCTGAAATTCTCACGATGTCGACTATTATCAAATCCTTCAGTCCTGAATTCATGTTCAGTTTATCTTATTCACTAGCCCATACTAATTTCTATTACTCCAGGGGTCGAACTTTTCCTTCTGGTAATCACATACGAGTCACCAACTCATTTCTCGAAATGGGGATATGACTTTATGGATTATACTCTTTTATTGTCTCAAGGCTTGTCACCTCTTGTCTTTTCCTTCACTTGACTATAGAATTTGTAATCCTTTTATATTTTGATTTACCGTTATTATCCATTTATCACATCTACTCATAAGGCTTCATTTACTCTCTTCTTATTCTCCTGCTAATATTTTTGTCTCTCACTTTATTCTGAAAACTTGACAAGGTGGGTTGCTCTGATGGTAAGCACCCTCCACTTCCAACCAAGAGGTTGTGAGTTCGAGTCACCCCAAGAGAAAGGTGGGGAGTTCTTGGAGGGAAGGATGCCGAGGGTCTATTGGAAACAGCCTCTCTACCCCCAGGGTAGGGGTAAGGTCTGCGTACACACTATCCTCCCCAGACCCCACTAGTGGGATTATACTGGGTTATTATTGTTGTTGTTGTTATACTTTATTCTGAAAACTTCAATAAAACATTCTTTCACTTATAGCTCCCCCTGCTTCATCTCACTGGCTCTTCGGGTTGCCTAGCATTCTCTCCCTTTTTTTCTAGAGACGGGAGTCATACTAAGGTAAATATTTATCCCTTCTAGGATTCCACTGTCTATCTTCTGAAATTTCTGAACATTCTAGTATTAATATATGATTGTACTACTCTAGAGTGCACCATCCGGGTGTTTCACAAGGAGAACTATTACCACGTTTTCAATATCCTCCGGAAATATGAGCTAATGATAATAATCCATCCACAATTTTGGGTTACTCTAACCCCAGCTGGATCCTGATATCCCATCCTTCTCTTAAACTATATCCGTTAGCCCCCGTAAGGCATAACTGAGATGGGTGTTGTCAAGTGTATATACTATGTTACTGTTGAAAGTAACTCAGAATACTTATATTTCTCTACCTGAATTGTAAATGCTGATAATCTTCACTAACTGAGTACCTCGTATCCTTCTTCACCTTGCTTCTTTTACTTGTTGAAACTTGTATCTACCTTTTCTCTTCTCTCGTTGCTTTTTACTATATGGGTGGATAGATATTCATGCCTTAGGGTTCCTTATCAAGAAGCTTACACATCTTAGTACACGCATGATCTGCTAAAGATCTTATATTTACTCATCATAAGCATGATGCAAAATCGAGTTCCTCTTATTCAACTCTTCCACAACCATATTCAATCTCTTACCAGTTGTCTTTCTGGATGTAGATATCATTGTATTACAAATAAAATAGAATTTAGGAGTTTGAATTCTTACAACTGAGCTCTACCACACGATCTAGAGTAAGAAGAAAGAGTGACAGTCCTAAATGCCCTATAGCCTCCTGCTTATAAGTGTGGTGCATAACACGCTCATAAACAAGACTCTACTAGACACGACTTGTAGGCTCCCTAGGACAGAACTGCTCTGATACCACTTTTTTCACGACCCAAACCGATGGGCCGCGACGGGCACCCGGTGCTTTACCTAACCGAGCACCAACGTAACGTATCTTTCTTATCATACCATCATGGGTAAATAGGCCAGAAAGGTCGTCATGATATAACCAGAATAAAACATAAGGGAATACTCAACATAGGATGACCCAACATGGAATACAAACTTATACATGTGACATACGGGCCTATAAGACCGACATGATCATTTGTACACTAAAAACATAGGCTGACAAGGCCATACAAGTATCCAGATGTTACACCCCATATTTTCGTACGTGAGAGTACATCATAAGTCAATTGATGTAAGCTTAGAAATGAGATCGTCTTTGAAAGTACATAAATTAAGTTAATCATGTTACCTTGGAGTTTACAAATCTTTAAGATCATGGATAACAACTACCAAGAGGGTTGAAAGGCTTAGGAGCTAAGCAAATTGAAGAAAATAAGTTTCGTCGAATGTCGACAAGTTGGGAATGTTATAACATGTACTTTTGGGGTGATACTAGGGTTCTTAACATGATAATGAGGTTATTTTATGAGTTATTTTAGTCGTATGATAGTCGTGTGTTACATTTTGAAGTCAAGCGAGTTTTGGAACAAAAGTTGGCAAAGGTCATCACAAGTTACATTCATAATGTGCTGAATATTAGGTCAAATATAGCAGAGCTTTTCTCCTAATATACTAGGAATTACGGGATAATCCACATATAAAATTGAATATCTATGAGTCTAGTTTCTAATGCATTAAACCGTTCGTCGTTACGATATCGGAGCTGAGAGATATTTGCAGTTTTGCGAGACTGCGCATACTGCATATGTGACTAGTAGGTGTGTCACTAAAGTTTTTTGAGCAATACCTTTCGTGTGTTATATGAGGTCTTTATGGGACATATTATATACCAAATTTAAGGTCTTGGAATGTAGTTCCAACGCTTTTAACTGTTCATTTATACGATATCCGAATAAAAAGGTATAAGCATTGGAAGAAGGGCCAATGCTAGGGTGCCAAGTAGCACCTTTTTGACTTTTCAACAAATTTGATATTTATATCCCTTATGTCATCTCTTTCTTCATTTTTACAGATACCACGACCAAATAATACCCATAAACTTACCCTTAAGCTCTCTATAAGGGTTTCAAAGAAGATTAACATCCCGGGTATGAAATCAAGAAGTGATAACATTAGAACGATCCCTACGACGTAAGTATCATTATATCGCCTCTCTTTTTCTTTATAGTTTGAGTTTTGGAAGGTATTTAATAGTTAGGAAAATTCTTAATTTCTGCATTTAATATTTTAAATATCAAAGAAGGTTGATAAATTTATTTCCTAATAGTTAGAACTCACGGAACGGTGATCGGAAGACGTGAATTCGAGTTATTCGACTTGTAGTGGACTGTTTTCTGGGTTGTTTCGTGTTGTTTTTTGGATATCTATTTTTCTACTATTTAATGGAGTTTTGGAGGAGTAATTGTTTGGATAAACACCACATAATAGACAAATGGTGGATTAGTCGTTCTTTGTAATTTTTTCGGGGTGTTTGACACTACTATAGTTATCGTTTTGGGAATGAAGTGATTGGGGTGTGTTGGGCTGTTGTAAGCTAAATATAACATGAATTTCGACTTGAATCCACTGTAGGAGGTAATTATATTATGTTCTTGCATGTGCTTAAGTTTATCTTGATGTTGATTAAGTTAAATGGATGGGCTAGACATGAACTAATGAATAAAGTTGCTAATTGAGGATAGTTGGAGTTGTGGATTATTTTCCTTGTTATAAATATATGGTATAAGGCTGGAATCATTGATGAATGACTTTATTATCATGTTAATGATACTGTTAATCTAAATTAAGAAGTCTATAAGGGGTGATATGGGGTATAAAGGTTTCAATCGGAGCTTGCCACTCGTCGTGAAGTAGTTGTGACTTGTTGTTGTTATATGGTGTCTTGTTATTGATAATTATGTATTACTGGATTGCTCTGGTCATTATTGTTGGTATATGGTATTGGAGGAGGCTCTTGTTACATGGGAGATGCTGCCCAAATTTACATAAACGAGTTACTATTTTAAGTTGCGGAGTTAGCCTTTACTCGGCACACTGATTTTGAATCTCCTTATGCTATGGTAGATTGAGTTGAGTTGTTTGAAGAATTGCTTGGAAGGTATTAAGGACTCAATGGAGCTAAGGTATGTTAATGCTATACCTTCTTTCCTTTTGGCATGATCCATATGATGCAACGAAACGAGCAAGCACGCAACTTTCACAAATAATTCTATTCTTAGAAGTACTATGGGTACCTATATTCTTGATTCCCCATGTTTTCTATTATTCTATCGTCTATTCATGGGTCTTAGAAAATACATAAGTTGCTAAAGTTTATATCATGATATTAACCGAAGGCATATTGATCTCATGACATCCCGAGAGATCTTATTGACTTACTTCATTATGCATTGCATTCATTTATACATGTACATTGACCCATGACCAGATGTTATTATATATGTGTATATTATATGTATATGGGATATGGGAAAGGTTATGGCGTTATATACGCACCTCCACCTGATCAGATGGTCTACATTGATGATTTCGCCCATAGAGGCCGAGATGATATGATGGGATGCCCTCAAAGGCTTGATGATGTTATGTACGCATCTACCTATGCATGATGTGATATTTATACGCATATACATGACATTATAAATATTTCATGATTCATAGAGCTATTCAGACTTACAGGTTGAGTTCATAGAACAGAGCTATTCAGACTTACAGGTTGAGTTCTTTACTCTATGATTCTTTCATGTCTTTTATATATTGCTTTCATGCCTTACATACTCGGTACTTTATTTGTACTGACATCCCTTTTTCCTGGGGAGGCTGTGTTTCATGCCTCCAGGTTTCGATAGACAAGGTGAGAGTTCTCCTAGTAGGCTATCAGTTCAGCGGAAGGTGTTGGTACACTCCACTTGCTCCGAAGTTGTCTATTTGATCAGTATGATTTGGACATGTATTGATTGGTATGACGGGCCCCTGTCCCGACCTTTATGATGTTTATGCACTCTTATAGGCTTGTAGACATATCTCATGTATATGGATACATGTATGGCCTTGTCGGCCTATTTTGTGAGTGTACAAATGATCATGTCGGCCTTATAGGCCCGTATGTCACATGTATAAGTTTGTATTCCATGTTGGATCATCCTCTGTCGAGTATTACCTTATGTTTTATTCTGGTTATATCATGACGACCTTTCTATCCCATTTACCCATGATGATATGATAAGAAAGATACGTTACGTTGGTACTCGGTTAGGTAAGGCACCGGGTGCCCGTCGCGGCCTATCGGTTTGAGTTATGATAGTTGACTTCGATGTTATCGGGTTTAGATTATAGTTCTAGGAATTGGAATAGCTTCGTTATGTCATTTGGGACTTGTGTACAAAATTCGAGGTCATTCCGGGTTGATTTGATATGGTTCGGCACGAGTTGTGGAAGTTAAAAGTTCAAACGTTCATTTAGTTTGATTCGAGATACAATTTGTGGTTTTGATGTTGTTATGTATTATTTGAGGCCTCGAGTAGATCCATTTTATATTTTGAGACTTGTTGGTATGTTCAGAAGGGGTCCCGAGGGGCTCCGGTGAGATGCGAACGTGTTTCGGATCATTTTTCATTCGTGTGTGATGGCTGGTCTTTGCTGGATTTGATGTGGTCGCACCTACGGGGTAATGGGCGCAAGTGCGGTGGCCGTAGATGCGGTCATATGGGCGCATAATCGAAGCAAGGCTGGATTAGGGAAGACCGCAGAAGTGGAAAGCTGAGTACATCTGCGCGTCCGTGGGAGCGGGAATCTGATCGCAAAAGCGGATGGCAACTTGGTTGGGAGTTTGCGCAGAAGCGGGCCTTAGCCTCACAGCTGTGATTGCGTAGAAGCGAAACAGTGTCCGTAGGTGCGAGAGTTCGGCTGGTTAGTGGAGTCCACAGAAGAGGAGCTTGTATAGCAGAAGCGAAGCCGCAAAAGCGGCTAATATTATCGTAGATGCGAAGCTGCCTAGGCAGAAGCTATATTATCGAGGGCTTGGTTATTTTATTCACATTTTGAGTTGGGGAGCTTGGATTTGGGCAATTTTGGAGGCGATTTTCACTACATGGATTAGGACAAATGTTTTCTACTCAATTTTGGTTATATTTCATGAATCTATCTTCGATTTTGGCATTTGGATTATGAATTTTAAAGAGAAATTAGGGGGGGGGGGG
>AWOL01S0006956.1:26705-115590 GCA_000715115.1 Nicotiana otophora | reverse complement strand
ATATAAATCATAACATAATCTCCTTATCATGTTAAGCACCCTAGTCTCACCCTAAAGGTATATATTATAATATTCCCAACTTGTCGACTTTCGACGAAATATTATTTTCTTCAATTGTTTAGCTTCTGAACCGTCCAACCCTTTTTGTACTTGTTGTTCATGATCTTCAATATTTGTAACCTCAGAGGTAACATNATGTTATAACATTCCCAACTTGTCGACTTTCGACGAAACATTATTTTCTTCAATTGCTTTAGCTTCTGAACCGTCCAACCCTCTTTGTACTTGTTGTTCATGATCTTCAATATTTGTAACCTCAGAGGTAACATGATTAGTTTGCTTACGATGCATTTTTACGTACGAAAATATAGGGTGTAACAAGTCCTTGGGTACTCATGTTTATGTGTCCACTCATGTGAGCGATTCTATTATTGTGGATCGGATCTATCGGTCCTGTGTGATCACATTCTATGGTTATGATACTAGAGCGGATCTTTTGTTGCTCGATATGACCGACTTTAAGTTTGTCTTGGGCATGGACTGGTTATCTCCGTACCACGCCATCCTTGATTGCCATGCCAAGATTGTTACCTTGGCAATGCCAGCGTTGCCTAGACTGGAATGGAAGGGTTCGTCCGTCAGCACGCCTAATCAGACCATCTCTTTTATGAAGGCTCGACACATGGTCGAGAAGGGTTATTTGGCTTATCTAGCCTATGTTCGAGATACTACCGCAGAGCCTCCGGCGATTGATTCAGTACCAGTAGTCCGGGAGTTCTCCGATGTGTTTCCTTCTGATCTTCTAGGCATGCCACCAGATCGTGATATCGATTTCTACATTGATTTGGCTCCAAGTACCCGGCATATCTCTATTACACTGTACCGTATGGCTCCGAAAGAGTTAAATGAGTTGAAAGAACAACTTGAGGAGTTGCTAGCAAAGGGGTTTGTCAGACCAAGTGTATCATCTTGGGGTGCACCAGTGTTATTTGTGAAGAAGAAAGATGGGACTATGCGGATGTGCATTGATTTCCACCAGTTAAACAAGGTTACCAGTAAGAATAAGTACTCGTTGTCGTGTATTGATGATCTGTTTGACCAGTTACAAGGTACTAGGGTGTTCTCTAAGATCGACTTGAGATCGGGGTACCATCAGTTGAAGATTTGGGACTCGAATGTTCCGAAGACTGCTTTCCGTACTAGATATGGCCATTATGAGTTCCTAGTGATGTCCTTTGGCTTGACTAACGCCCCAACAGTGTTTATGGATTTGGTGAACAGGGTGTTCAGACCTTACATTGATTCGTTTGCTATTGTCTTTATTGATAATATTTTGATCTACTCGCGTAGCTTGGAGGAGCACGAGCAGCACTTGAGAATGGTGCTACATACCTTGCGGGAATAGAAGATATATGCTAAGTTCTCCAAGTGTGAGTTTTGGCTAGATTCTATAGCATTCTTGGGGCATGTTTTATCAAGCGAGGGGTAGTAAGGTGGATCCCAAGAAGATTGAGGTAGTTCAGAGTTGGCCTCGTCCTACTACGACGACTAAGATCAGGAGCTTCTTGGGGTTAGCAGGCTATTATCGCCGGTTTGTGGAGGTTTTCTCATCTATTGCAACACCTTTGACTAGATTGACCCAGAAGGGTGCTCCGTTCCGTTGGTCCGATGATTGTGAGGCGAGCTTCCAGAAGCTCAAGCATCTTTGACTACAGCGCCTGTTCTAGTGTTACCTTCTGACTCGGGGATGTATACTGTGTATTGCGACACTTCACGCATTGGTTTAGGTTGTGTATTGATGTAGGAGGAGCGAGCTATTTCATATGCTTCACGTCAACTGAAGCCCTATGAGAAGAATTATCCTCTGCATGATTTGGAGTTGGCCGCGATTGTTCATGCTCTTAAGATCTGGAAGTATTTTCTTTATGGAGTGTCTTGTGAGGTTTACACTGATCATCGCACCTTGCAGCATTTGTTCAGGTAGAGGGATCTCAATTTAAGGCAACACAGATGGCTTGAGTTACTGAAGGATTATGATATCACCATCCTTTATCATCCAGGCAAGGCGAATGTAGTCGCGGATGCCATGAGCAGAAAGGTAGAGAGTATGGGCAACTTGGCATTCATTTCAGCAGAGGAGAGGCCACTAGCTTTGGACATTCAGTCCTTGGCTAACAGACTTGTGAGGTTGGATATTTCAGAGCCCAGCCGAGTTCTTGCATGTGTCGTTGCTTAATCTTCACTATTTGAGCAGATTAGGGCCCAACAGTTTGATGATCCTCACTTGATAGTTCTTAGAGAGACGGTACTATAGGGTGGTTCCAAGGAGGTTACTATCGGCGAGGATGGTGTTCTGCGACTCCAGTGTCATCTATGTGTTCCTAATGTCGATGGCTTGAGGGAAAGGATTCTATATGAGGCACACAATTCTCGATATTCCATTCATCCAGTTGCTACAAGATGTATCGCAGCCTGAGGCAGCATTATTGGTGGCGGCGGATGAAGAAGGACATAGTTGAGTAGTAACTAGATGCCTTAATTGCCAGCAGGTTAAGTATGAGCACCAGAGGCCAGGTGTCCTACTCTAGCGGATGACTATACTTGACTGAAAGTGGGAGCGCATTACTATGAACTTCGTAGTTGGGTTGCCGTGGACTTTGTGGAAGTTTGATGCAGTTTCAGTCATTGTTGACAAATTGACCAAGTCGGCGCACTCCATCCCAGTTGCGACTACGTATACTTCAAAGAGGTTGGCCCAGATTTATATTCAGGAGATAGTTCGGTTGCATGGTGTGCCTGTTTCCATCATTTACGATAGAGGCCCTCAGTTTACTTCGTATTTCTGTAGAGCGGTACAGAGTGAGTTGGGGACCCGTGTAGAGCTCAGCACTTCATTTCATCCACAGACCGACGGGCAGTCGGAGCGGACAGTTCAAATCTTAGAGGACATGCTCAGGGCATGTGTGATTGACTTTGGGGGACATTGGGATCGATTCTTGCCTTTGGCCGAGTTTGCTTACAACAACAGTTATCAGTCCATCATCAAGATGGCTCCATTTGAGGCTTTATATGGTCGACGATGTCGTTCTCCCATCGGGTGGTTTAAGCAAGGCAAGGCTAAGTTATATGGTACTGATTTGGTGAAGCACGCCTTGGAAAAGGTAAAGTTGATTCAGGAGCGACTTCCCACAACACAGTCTAGACAGAAGAGTTACGCAGATCAGAAGGCGCGTGATTTATCATTTATGGTGGGCGAGAAGCTTCTCTTGAAAGTCTCGCCGATGAAGGGGATTATGAGATTCAGGAAGAAGGGCAAGTTGAGCCCAAGTTTTATAGGCCCATTTGAGGTGTTGAGACGATTTGGGGAGGTTGCTTATGAGCTTGCTTTTCCTCCCAATCTATCGGGAGTTCATCCGGTTTTCCATGTGTCTATGCTCTGGAGGTATCATGTCGATAGGTCACATGTGTTAGACTTCAGCACGATTCAGTTAGATGAGAGCCTGGGTTATAAGGAGGAGCCAGTTGCCATTGTTAATAGGAAGGCTCACCAGTTGATGTCCAAGAGGATTTCTGCGGTACAAGTTTAGTGGAGGGACAGCCAATCGAGGAGGCGACTTGGGAGTCCGAGGAGGACATGCGGAGCAGATATCCACACTTATTCATCCCTCCAAGTATAATTCTAGACTCGTCCGAGAACGAATGCTTGTTTAAGAGGTGGAGAATGTAACGACCCGACCTGTCGTTTTACTTTCTAGAACCCCGTTCTCCTAAATAAGACTCCCCGTATGTGCTTTTACTGTTTTATGACTCACGAGGATGGTTAGTTTGGGATTTAGAAGGGTTCGGGTTGAAATCGGAACACTTGGTTCCTTAAGTTGGCCTTAAAATGCCAAGTTTGACTTCGGTCAACGGTTTGAGTAAACGACCTCAGAATCAGGATTTGACGATTCCGATAGGTTCGTATGATGATTTGGGAAATGGGCGTATATTCGGATCGGGTTTTGGATGATCCGGGAGCATTTCAGCGCCTAATAGTGAAAGTTGTTTCTTTGTAGGTCTTTGAAGTTCTTTAAATTTGGTTTGAAGTAGATTTTGGTGATATCGAGGTCCAAATGGAATTCCAAGATTGGTAATAGTTTCGTAATGTCATTTAAGACTTGCACGCAAAATTTGGTGTCATTCCGAGTAGTTTAAGTATGTTTTGGCGAGTTGGGAGTAAATTGAAGAACTTGAAGTTCATATATTGATTCGATTGGTTTTGGGGTGTGATTCTTGGTTTTGCTATTGTTTTAAGCATTTCGAGAGTTCGAGCAAGTCCATATTATGTATATAGACTTGTTGGTATATTTGGATGGGGCCTCGGGGGCCCTGGATGCCATTCGGACAATGCGCAGATTGAGTCAAGACTCAAAAAGGGGTTGTTGGTGCACCAGTTCTGGTGTGCCTGCACCTGCTAGCTTTTGGCCGCAAGTGCGAGCCCGCAGATGCGTGGTTCATGCTGCAGAAAAGGCTGGAAGCATTTAGCCATGGACCGTAGACAATTGGGTGAAACCGCAGAAGCGGCTGTGTCCGCAGGCGCGCGTCGAAGGTCGCAGGAGAGATCGCGCAGGAGCGGCCTCAGCTCAACAAATGCGAACATTGGTCATCTGGGGGAGGACAACACCTGTGAGGGTTTCTTCGCAGAAGCGGAACCGCAGTTGCGGCAATGGCCTCGCAGGTGTGAGATTCGCTAGGCAGTGAGGCTGTTTTAAATATGGGACTTAGGCTTTTTTGCTCACTTCTTACACTTCTTGGAGGAGAGTTTGGAGCTGGTTAGAGAGGGATTTTCATCAACTAATTGAGGTAAGTAATTCCTATCAAATATGAGTTAAATACATAGTTTTATGGGTAGATTATAACGTGTAAATTAGTAAAAATCTTGGGGTTTAGGTGTAAACCTAGGTTTTTGATAAAAATGAGATTTAACCACGAAATATGTTCTGGAAATTAGTAAAAATCATATATTTGAGTTCGTGAGATTATGGGTAACAACTTTCTTCAAAAATTTCTGAAATCCGGGCACGCGGGCCTGGGGTGAATTTTAGGGAACATGTATTGATTTATTATTAAACCATTTGACTAGTTTTGGATTGTTCGGCACCGAATTGAGGGTTTGAGCACAATCTTGGACCGGAAAGTAGGCTTTGAGACGAGGTAAGTCTCTTTTCTAACCTTGTAAGAGGGAATTAACCCCATATGTGAATTAATTAACGTGCATTTTCTATTTATGAGGGTTACGTACGCACGAGGTGATGAGAGTCTGTACGTAGCTACTAATTATGTTGTTGTACGGGTAGTCTAGGACCCATATCATGCTATACTTGGGATGTTTGTACCTTTACTTATAAATTTAATTGCTTAAGTCATATTGAAAATTTATAAAAGAATTTTTAAAAGGTTAAATTTCACTTACTTGAAGTTGTTAATGGAACACTTGACTATTATTGAGAATTTGTGTTTCTTTAGAGTATTTCCTGTTTGTGGAGCTGCCCAAACGCCTCGGTAGCAGATAGATGCATCTATGGTTCCTGTCGTTCGACCCTCGGCGGTACACAGTTTAAATATTATGTTGGATCAGGTCATAAGACCTCGGCATGATTTGCGTGTGATAAATCTTTGGATCCAATTATATTTGATATTACTTCATTGGCTCGAGATGTAAATTGTTAAATGATGGAAAAATGAATTCGGGACTTAATATTTATGAAAGGATTAATTATTGCTTCCTGTTGTGGAGTTTTAGTACTTTTTCATGTAATCTATGCTTAATTATAATTTTGACATATTATTGTTAGCCCATAGTAAGTGTCGCAGTTGACCCCTCATCACTACTCTTTAAGGTTAGACTGGATACTTACTGGGTACATGTTGATTATGTACACACGCTATACTTCTGCACTTAAATGTACAAGATCTAAGGCAAGTGCATCTGGGCATCAGTCGGGCGCGCACGCTTGATCCCGGTTACGAGAATGCACGCTGAGCTGCCCTTCCGAGCCGTTCTACAGCAGCCGGAGTCTTTCTTTTTTTTGTTGTCATTGTTCTGTCTTCTCATTTCAGACAGTAGAGCAGAAATCTTTTGTATATTCTACTAGTAGTCCATACACTTGTGACACCAGGTCTTAGCACACACCACTAGTAGACTTGTTGTTTTGGCTTTATTTCTACGGTTATGATTGCAGTTAGCTGCTTTCGTTTCAATTATCCTAAATCTGTTATTTATTAAATCTTTTAAATTAAGGAAAGTTATTTACTTGAAAAACAAACTTATTAAAAATGGAAAATCAATAGTTTGTTCACTTTTTGTTTGCCTAGCAACGGTATTAGGCGCCATCACGGCCTAGAATAGAATTGGGTCCTGACATAGAAGAAGCGGGTGCATTTTTCGCAGGTGCGAGTGGTCGGATGCCTTGCTGTTTCCATTAAAGTGAGGTTTTGGTCGCAGAAGCAACGCCGCAGAAGCAGCTATTGTTTCGCGGATGCGAAAATGCCTAGGCAGAAGCTATAAATTGAGGGTTTTGTTCATTTCGGCATATTTTGAGCTATGGAGCTCGGATTGAGGTGATTTTGAGGCGATTGTTTCACCGCATGGAATGGGTTAAGTATTTTCTACTCGGTTTTGGTTACATTTCATGAATCTATCATCTTTTTTGGCATTTGATTGATGATTTCAAGAGAGAAATTGGGGGAGTTTTGTCTAAAATTTTATAAAGTGAATTTTTGAGTTTTGAACACCGATTCAGAGTCCGATTTGAGTAAAACTAGTATGGTTGGACTCGTAATTGAATGCGTTTTCAGATTTTGTAAGTTTTATCAGGTTCCAAGGTGCGGGCCTGAATTTGACTTTTTGGTTGACTTTGGGCTTTTGATTAAAGATTCAACCTTTATCGATTGGGTTTGTTTCCTTAGGCATTATTTGATGTATCTCAATTGATTTTGTCTAGTTTCTAGTCGTTCGAAAGTTGATACGCGCGGGATAGCATTTCAAGAGTATTGTTTGGCTTGCTCGGTATTGGATTCGACTTGCTTGAGGTAATTAACACTTCTAAACTTAGTGATGAGGGTATGAACCTCTGAATATACATGTTATGTGTTTGGTATTGAGGTGACGCATATGCTAGGTGACGGGCGTGTGAGCATGTACCGTGTGAATTATAACTCGGTTGATTCTGTGATACTGTGTTGTGGCCTAATCTTGTTCCTATCCATGCAATTGTTACGTGCTACAGTAATTGAGTTGTGATCCATGTTTAGGTTATATGCTTATCCTATTGGGATCCACTAAGGTCATTTCTGTTGTTGAGTTATTTGTTTAAATTGAAATTACATATTGAGTCATATTTATTCATTTGCATATCATATCTTAGTCTTTGTTATCATTTGTTGTCACATTATGTTATCATTGTTTGGGCTGATTGGCATGAGATTTGTGAGCCCGAAAGATTAGAGAGATTGATGACTGAGTGAGGTCGAGGGCTTGATTGTGAGTGAAATTTATGGGATTAGGTTGCACGCCATAACAGGATTAATTGATTCATGCCATTATTGGCTTATATTAGCGCTTGGCCAGGATCTGCCCCTCCAGAGTCTGACATACCAGTAGTAAGCATAAGTACCTACTAGGTGCGAGTGCCGAGTGATTGAGAGTGTTGAGTGATTGGGAGGCGCTTAGTGAATGGGAGGTGCTGAGTGATTGGGAGGTGATGAGTGATCAAGCGTGCTGAGTGAGGTTGACTACTCTAAGAGCATGACCACACGAGTTTATCACTGTGGTGCATTACTTTTGACATGTATACTTAGCATGTAGGCATAAAGATGTATTTCCTCATACTTTATGGTATGGTGACTTCATGACTTCACATGCACATTGACATGTAGGCATAGAGATGTACTTTCCTCATGCTATCTGATAATGAAACATCTTATCTGTTGTTGAAAGCTTTTGAGAAAAATCTCAGTTTTTCTGACATACTCACATTTTGGTGATTTCGTGAAATATTTGGGGTTTACTATTATACCTAAAAAGCATGCCTATTTTTCGTAACTATGAACGAGCTGAGCATCATATCTTTGAGTATTACATGAGCTGTTTTCATTATATTGTTACGTGTTGTTCTTAGGTGTTGGTGTTGGACTCTGACCGTTGTTCAAGCCCGTCACTACGTTCAACCTAAGTTAGGTTTGTTACTTATTGAGTACATGCGGTCAATTGAACTCATACTACACTTCTGCACCTTGTGTTAGATTTTGGAGCTAATATTGTTGCTTAATGCGGGAGCTGGTTTTGAAGATGTACCTGTGTTCCGATTTAGTTGCCTCTTGTTCATGGTAGCTTTAGATTTATAAAGAATTTATTTATGAATATTTTAAACAGATGATGTATTTATTTCATACAAGTTTTGTAAACTCTAAATCTTAGAAGCTCATGGTTTGTACTACCAGTCCTTGAAATTTTTGTATAAAAGTTCAGTTGTATTATGATTACTTCTCTTAGTAAGTCTCATTTGAATTGGATGGTTGCTAATTGGCTTACCTAGCGGTTGGGGGTTAGGTGCCATCACGACTAGTTAGATTTCGGGCCGTGACACACAAAAGGAACAAAGATCTTCTCTAAAAGTTTGAGAGAGGTTCGGGATTAAAAAAAATTACAATATTACAAGTTTAAAGAGGTGCAAGCAATTTTATACAAGAGGAAGAAAATCTTCTCTAGAAATTGGAGAGAAGTAAAAAAAAAAAACAATTGAAAGTTGAAGATATATGATTCAACAAAAATTGAGCGTTGGTAACAAAGTGTATCAATGAGAGTTGACGACGGTTGATTCAACCAGATTGGGTGTTGGTGACAATGTACATCATGCTTCAATAAAATTGAGTGTTGGTGACAAAGTGTATCAACGGGTGTTGAAGATAGGTGCTTCCACAAAATTAGTTGTTGGTGGAGAAGTACATCAACAAGAGTTGGAGGCATGTGCTTCAACAAAAGTAGAAGTTGGAGAGAAGTGCTCCAACAAATAACATACAACTTTAAATTACGGGAGAATATTGGAAAACTAATTTAAAGTTGTAGTAGAAAACCTTAATTATTGAGGTTATGGTTTATTTATTTTATGTCTAAATATGATTTGTAGGCAGAATTATATAGGAATATATTTGTATGTTTCTAATTGAAATAAATTTCGTACTATTATAAATAAGGGTATTAGTAATATATTTTATGTGTGGAGATTTATAAGAACTGTAAGGAAATTTCAGAAAGATATAATAAAATATTTTTGCTTCACTGGATTTTTCTCAAATAGCTTAACTCTTCCAAAAAGATGTAAGAACTTATTTTCTATAATCTGCTCGTGTGTCGTGCAGAGAAGCAGGCGCAGAATCAGGGCGGTTCAAAATCGAATCGAAATCATTAACCGAATCGAATCGATGGTTTATTGACTTATTGGTATTGTATTATCGGCTAATGGATGGTGAACGGATTGAGATTTTATAATTAACGGCTTAACGGTTGGGGGCGGATTACTCAAATTTTTTATCGGGTAAACCGTTAACCCGTTAAGAATTGTTATATTTACACTTTTACCCCGATGTATATAAAGTACTATTGAAACCCTAAATGGCTAAATCCCTAATTTCTATTTAGAGAAGTCGTCAGTCTCGTCTCTCTTGAACTGAGAACTGAGAAGTCTAAAAATCGAAATCTCAATGATTAATACGTGTATGTCTACATGAGTAGTCTTGATGGTATTAAAAATTTGGTTATACGTGTATGACAATATGAGTAGTCTTGAAGACTCTTCAATTAAAAAATAACGTTTGGTTAGATCTTAGATGGTATTAAAAATTTGGTATTGATTTGAAACTGGTTGGTATTGATCGAATGATTGTTCCAAAAATTTCTATTTGGTTTAGCCGATAAGCCGCCCGATAATTGCTAATCTGATACCAATCCTCCCGTAGTCTTATTGGATGACTAGCGGATTACTACATTTATAATTCGATAATCGTTAAGCCGAACCGTTAAGCGTAATTATCCGACCGATCCGCCCGATAAGTCCGATGAGCACCCCTAGCCGGAATTATTCTTGCACCATTTAAGTTAAATATGGTCTTGAACATTATTCTGTTTTCCTCCTTTCTTTCGTTTTATCATCATCCTATACTTCGAATCTTAATTTAGACACTCAATCTTAACTAGTAATCGCATAGACGCATCCTCTACTTGACAGATAAGTGCATGTCTCCTAAACGCAAAATGAAGCGCGTAAAAACTACATGCTGATAATGATGTGTCAAAGGACGAAAACAAATATAAAGATGAACACAAGTCTAAAATAAGCGCGCATCATTAGAAAAAAAACAAATAAAACTACATGCTGATAATGATGTGTCAAAAGACAAATGGTAATGCTAGTTATCTATTAACAGTATTGTATCATGTTAATCATATAGTCACTCTGAATATTAAGAGGGGTCGGTCAAATATTATAAATGTCAGAATACTTAGCTATTACATTTTTATAACATGTCAACCAATTACTAATTATTTTGAGTCACATAAACTTAAAAGTCTAATCCATTTTAGAAATTTTATTATTTTACTAAACACAAAAGAAGAAGCTAATGAAAAAATATGGAGGAGCGAAGGAAAGGGGTGGAAATGGAAGAGATATTTCCGAGCTTGCAAACAGAAGCAAAATAGTGCAACTAAACTAAACACCTTCATAATACTTCTTGATTTATTTCTGGATTATTCAAGATTCAAACCATAATTACTACAAAAGTTATTAGGTTCAAAATTATTCAAATATGAAATTACAACGTGAGGAAATACAACACTCTAAAATGCATATATTACAGGACTCCAAGTGTAGGGGCGACTTTATTAAAAAGAAAAATAGGTAAATAAAAAGCAACATATTATCTTGCAGCTTGGAAAGACCACCATATTAAGAGATGCTAACTTTTATGTTTCCAAAATTGTGTTCTTAATTTTGTTAAGCCTCTTGACTACATCTTTCATGGATATCCTTGAATCTGGCTTTTCCTTTGTGCAATCTAAAGCCAACTCTATTATGGAGGCTATGCAGATTTCACTTTGGCAAGTGATTTGCTCTTCCACGCGAAAAAGATTGGCATCCACAACTTCCATCACAGTTCTTGGAAATGCTCGTTTTATCCACCGCCTCAAACAAAGATTTTCATTGAATATCTCTTCATCAGTTGGTCTTCTTTTTGTCAAAACCTCCATCAACATGATGCCATAGCTGTAAACATCACCACTAGTGGATACCATTCCCTCCGAGCCAAATTCTTAAAAGAATGAAAATGAAAAAAAATTACTCATCCGATACATGACAATAATTATTTATAAATAAGGAGTTGGCTTTTAACTTCTAGAATTTGGAAAGTCTTAATTATGATAAGATAAAATCAAAGAGAACGAGAACTTAGTATACGTACCTGGTGCAATGTAACCAAGAGTGCCTAATGTCTTAGTATGTGCCATGGACTTGCTTACAGCTAAAATTTTGGAGATGCCAAAATCACTAACGTATGCCATCATTTCTTCATCCAAAAGAATATTGGCTGGCTTTAGGTCGCAATGGACAATGGGGGTGTGATGACCGTGATGTAGGTATTCAATTGCCACAGCCACATCAAGCATTATGATGACTCTTTGAACAAGGTTCAAGTGAAAATCTTCTTTGTACAAGCAATTATCAAGACTTCCATTGGGCATAAATGGCAGAACAAAGGCTCTTATGTAGTCACTAGAACAAGTAGTAATCACGGGGACAAGATTTCTATGCCTAACATTTCTTATCACTTCACATTCGGTATCAAACCTCTTGCATACTTCCACATTTTGCAAATCCAGAATCTTTATTGCTACTACAGTTCCACTAGATAACGTGCCTTTATACACGGAGCCAGATCCTCCCACACCAATTAAATTTGATCCATCAAAATTATTTGTTGCACGTTGAATCTCCCAATAAGAAACCAATTGATATGTTCTAATCTCCGGTACCTTCTCTATATCTTTGGACTTTTCTTTCTTCTGTTGTTTCATTATCCAAATTGAAGCCAACAAGAATATCACAAAGGATGAAGTAACCACTGGAACAATAATTTTCAGCACACGTTTCTTAGACTTTGAATGATGTCTAGGATTGGTGATAGCGCAAGCAGGAACTTCCAACACGTGCATTCCGCATAGACCTTTGTTCCCTATGAAAGATTGAGGAGTGGAAGTTGCAAAGATACCACCATTGGGTATTTCACCTTCTAAATCATTAAATGAAACATTGATGCTTTTTAGGTATGAGAGTTTTTCCAATGACCTAGGAATAGTGCCTGACAAGGCATTTCTAGACAAATCCAAGTATTCCAAGCTTATCAAATTTGCAAAGGATAATGGAATTGGGCCCGAAAATGAATTGTTGGATATGTTAAGAGACTTCAGGTTTTGGAGTGCACCAAATTCTCTTGGTATCATACCCGAAAAGTTGTTACCAGAAAGATCTAGTTCTACTATGGCCTTCAGTTCTCCAATATCCGGTGAAACTTGTCCCTCTATTGAATTTCGTGATACGCCTAGATAGAGAAGACCACTCATCTTCCAAATGCTCAGCGGAAACATTGATGAAAATTTGTTAGAATCCAAATAAAGCTTTTGTAACATGCTAAGGTTTCCTATGCATTCTGGAACCACACCAGAGAGCTCATTATCTTGCAGATATAATTGAACCAAATCAGATAAATTACATACTACCTCTGAAATATGCCCATGTAATTTATTGTTATTTAGATATAGCCCTTGGAGCTGTTTAAGCTTACCAACTTCAGAAGGAATACTTCCCGTGAAGTTGTTTCCTTGAAAGTTTAAGGTTGTTAGAGCGGTCATATTGCCTATTCCTTTGGGGATGAGGCCACTGATGTGTGCATCTCCTATATCAAGGATTTCAATAGTAGATGAAAGATTCCCAATAGAATTGGGAAGAACACCATTCAATGGATTGAAACTCACTTCTAGCCATCGTAGCATCCTACAATCCACCAAAGAATTAAAGAATCGCAGCTCGTGTTCACTTGGTTCATTCGTAAGTTGATTATTACTTAGCAATAGTTCTTGCAGCTCCTGAAGATTTCCCAAATTAGTAGGAATAGTGCCTGTGAAAAAGTTATCAGTTAGCTCTAAGTGAAGTATGTTGGAAGCATTTATGATGTGCGGAGGAATTTCCCCTTCGAGTTTATTGTCTCCCAAGACAATTTCTTTGAGGTTGGGAAGATGAAGACCAGTAGTGGATGGAATTCTCCCTGAGAGTTTGTTGGAAGTGAAAGCAATGAACTCCAAAGAGGATATATTAAAAATATCCTTTGGAATTTGACCATTAAGATCATTCAAATCAAAATCTAACTCCCTCAAATTTGATAGCTTCCCTATTTCTGAAGGAATTGGTCCCTCTATGTGACTGTTTACACAAGAAAGATATTGCATAGTGGAAATATTGCCCAATGAAGCAGGAATAGTCCCACTTATTGGATTATCACCAATATATATCTCCTCGAGCTTCGCTAAACAACCAATATTTTTGGGTATTTCTCCAATTATTTTATTGAAAGATATGGACAAAACTTCGAGCTCTCTGAGTTGGCAAATGTTGGAAGGAATGCGACCAGAAATTTGATTGTGAGATACACTTAAAAATTTCAGATTCGACAAAATATTCCCTTTACCGGACAAGAGAGGACCAGAAAGACTATTGTTTCGTAGATGTATGGCAAGTAGCGATGAGATGTTAAACATTGTTGCGGGAATGAAACCTGTTAATTGGTTATCAGTCAAGGAAAGCTCTGTAAGTTGGCTTAAATTACCAATCTCTTTTGGAATGTTGCCGTTGATTCCACTCCCTGACAAACTGAAGTTCAACAACTTTGTGGCATTTCCAATAGCAGGAGGGATTATACCTGTGAGGCTATTGTTGGTGAGATCCAAGACCCTGAGTTCAGGTACATACCATGGCCCTTTCCACATTTCACCACTGAGTTTATTGAAAGCCAATGAAATTACTTGAACTCTCTGGTGTTGAAATAGACTTGTTGGAATATTTCCTTGGAGCTGATTGTTTTGAATATCAATCACTCGTAAGCGAGGCAAGTGGCCAATGCCATAAGGGATGCTACCGTGGAAGTTGTTGTTCGCAAGATTGAGCTCTCTGAGAAAGGACAAATTGGCCAAAGATGGAGAAATTTTGCCTTGAAGATGCAAATTAGGAAGAGTCAAGGCCACAACTCTTTGCCTTTTCGAACTGCAAATGACACCAAACCAAGAGCAAAAAGAAGTATTCCTTGTCCAATCCTTAGCCAAAAAAGGAGTGGGACTTGTAACAAGATTTTGGAAAGCTAGTAGAGCTTGTTGGTCTGTTTCATTTGAGGAAGCAGCTGATATTGAAATGGAGTAATATTGAAATATAAAGAAAAGAATCAATGAGAAAATTTGCTTCTCCATATGCACCTGGAAACAAGACTGCTTCGAAAGGATTTGGTAACTTGATTTGCTTGGTTGCTAAAGTTACTCCATTATATAGCACCAAGAATGAAAACAAGAAGAAGAAAGCAAGAAAGAAATGGAAAAGGATAGTGAATCACTTGGAATTCCACAAAACGAGAAAGCTGACTAACACTTGACTTGACTCCACTTGGATAATTTCCCCATTATAAGGAGGAAAATATATCGCAAAAAGCAAATGAAGAATCTGTCCACTTGACTCCACTTGGATTATTTCCACAAAACAGAAGAAAAGTTGTCATCTCGAATTAGAAGGAAAGAAATTCTTTTTAACGTGGAAAATCATCCTGGCTCATAAATGTAAAAACCACAACTCACACCCCTATCGTCGATTGTTGCTAATCGCTTCAAGCTAACTGTAGCTTGAGTAATGTTCACTTCAAATTACAACCTCAGGTTTGCTTCTCTAAAAAAGGTTACGATTGAAAAGCTAATACATTCATTATGTTTGAAAAGCTAATACATTCATTATGTTGGGCACAAAGACTCAATATGAATCTAAGAACAAACTTCCAGCTTGGTCCAGATCACGTTCCACAGCTTTTCAAACTACTCTTGATGACTTGGACTGCTCTCTTGGTTTGACTATTTTGGACCCACATCCAGGAGCGTTCAAAGAAAACAAATCGATAATTCGAGTCAAATTTGAAAAAACCGATTAGTGATTTGGTTTAGTATTGAAAAAATAAATCGACAAAATTGGTATGTTTTGGTATTAATCAAAAAAAGTCAAACCGAAACCAAAAATAAATTAACCCGACATTATATGTATATGTTAGGATCGAGAAATCGGGTAGTGCGGAATTTAGCCAAACAACGCTATAATAACAATAACAAAGACAATATAAGTTGATTATAACGGCAATTAAAGAAGATAAAGAAGGCACAAATTTAACGTGGTTCGTTCAAGGTGACCTACGTCCACAAGCGGAGAGAAGCAATTTTACTATACCAACAAGAGTACAAAAGAGATCGAAAAGCCAATAGGTTATTTCTGACCCAGAAGAAGTACTTGGAGAAAGTGTTGGAGAGTTTGGCATGAAAGATGCTAAACCAGTTAGTACCCCTCTTGCTCAATTCCCGCAGTTAGAGAAAGAAGAGAGGTACATAGCACAAGTTCCTTATTCCAGCGCAGTCAGCAGTATTATGTATGCAATGGTTTGTACACGTCCAGATATTTCACAAGCAGAGAGCGTGGTAAGCCGGTATATGGCTTGCCCTGGTAAAGCACATTGGCAGACTGTGAAATGGATTCTCAGATACTTATGAGGTACTTCAAACACACGTTAGGAGTTTGGGAGAAATACTAATATTTTGGTTGGTTTTGTAGGCTCAGATTATGCAGGTGATCTTGATAAAAGAAGATCGCTAACAGGCTATGTATCTTGAATTGATGTGTTTACAAATGAGGAGAAGCTCTTCTATTTATAGCAAGAAATCTTTGGCCTAATAGTGGATATTATGTCATGGCAAATGTCATGATTCACAAATTTTGTTATAATGGATATTATGTCATGGCAAATATCATGAAAATTTGGCTCCGACTTGAGAATAAGCCAAATTAATGGTCATATTACAAATTTCCACCTTGGCCTAATTTCGGCTTATATATAGTAAATTTGCTCTACCTTCTCCGTAAAAACACCAATGGACAAAATCATTCTTCATAAATGCCAATCAAGTTGAGGCAAATCATGAACTTGGACACTAGAAGAGGTTTTGTGAACATGTCGGCAGGGTTGTCTCTAGTGTTGATCTTCTGAACAGAGACTTTTCCTTCAGTAATGGTTTCTCGGATGCAATGTTACTTTATATCAATGTGCTCCGTCCTCTCATGATACACCTGATCTTTATTGCGAAATTTAGCCAAACAACGTTATAATGACAATAACAAAGACAATGCAAGTTGATAATAATAGCAATTAAAGAAGATAAAGAAGACGCAAATTAATGTGGTTCGGTAAAGGTGACCTACGTCCACAAGCGGAGAGAAGCAATTTTCAAATACCAACAAGAGTACAAAATTAGAGTAAATACTCTAATTCCCAAATACCCCAAGAGAATAACCTCACAAGATCACTTCAAAGAAAGGGTTCCCACAAGTGTTTTCCAACACTCACTCTCTTACAAAATACTTTATAATGAAATAAAGGAAGAGAAAGAAAGACAAGAGTGAAAAGCTCTTGAATTGGTGTGTTTACAAATGAGGAAAAGCTCCTCTATTTATAGCAAAACATCCTTGGCCTAATAGTGGATATTATGTCATGCAAATGTCATAATCCATAAATTTTGTTATAGTGGATATTATGTCATTGCAAATGTCATGAAAATTTGGCCCCCACTTGAGAAGAAGCCAAATTAATGGACATATTACAAATCTCCACCATGGCCTAATTTCGGCTTATATATAGTAAATTTGCTCCACCTTCTTCGCAAAAAACCCAATGAGCAAAATCATTCTTCATAAATGCCAATCAAGTTCAGGCAAAGCTTGAACTTGGACACTGGAAGAGGTTTTGTGAACATGTCAGCAGGGTTGTCTCTAGTGTTGATCTTCTAAACAAAGAATTTTCCTTCAGCAATGGTTTCTCGGATGAAATGATACTTTATATCAATGTACTTCGTCCCATCATTATACATCTGATCTTTAGTGCGGAATTTAGTCAAACAACATTATAATGACAATAACAAAGACAATGCAAGTTGATAATAACGGCAATTAAAGAAGATAAAGAAGACACAAATTTAACGTGGTTCGGTCAAGGTGACCTATGTCCACAAGTAGAGAGCAGCTACTATACCAACAAGAGTACAAAAGAGATCGAAAAGCCTACAGGCTATTTCTGACCCAGAAGAAGTACTTGGAGAAAGTCTTGGAGATGTTTGGCATGAAAGATGCTAAATCAATTAGTACCCCTTTTGATTCTCATTTTAAGTTATCAGTTGCTCAATCCCCGCGGTTAGAGGAAGAAGAGAGGTACATAGTACAAGTTCCTTATTCCAGTGCAGTCGGCAGTATTATTTATGCAATAGTTTGTATACGTCCAGACATTTCACAAGCAGTAAGCGTGGTAAGCTGGCATATGGCTTGCCCTGGTAAAGAACATTGGCAGGCTGTGAAATGGATTCTCAGATACTTATGAAGTACTTCAAACATACGTTTGGAGTTTGGGAGAAATACTAACACTTTGGTTGATTTTGTAAACTCAGATTACACAGGTGATCTTGACAAAAGAAGATCGCTGACATGCTATGTATCTTGAATTGGTGTGTTTACAAATGAGGAGAAGCTTCTCTATTTATACCAAGAAATCCTTGGCCTAATAGTGGATATTATGTCATGGAAAATGTCATGATCCACAAATTTTGTTATAGTGGATATTATGTCATGGCAAATGTCATGAAAATTTGGCCCTCACTTGAGAATAAGCCAAATTAATGGCCATATTACAAATCTCCACCTTGGCCTAATTTTGACTTATATATAGTAAATTTTCTCCATCTTCTCCGCAAAAACCCCAATGGACAAAATTATTTTACATAAATGCCAATCAAGTTCAGGAAAAGCTTGAACTTGGACACTGAAAGAGGTTTTGTGAACATGTCAGCAGGGTTGTCTCTAGTGTTGATCTTCTGAACAAAGACTTTTCCCTCAGCAATGGTTTCTCGGATGAAATGATACTTTATATCAATGTTCTTCGCCCTCTCATGATACATCTGATCTTTAGTGCGGAAATTAGCCAAAACATATTATAATGACAATAACAAAGACAATGCAAGTTGATAATAAAGGCAATTAAAGAAAATAAAGAATACATAAATTTAACGTGGTTCGGTCAAGGAACCCTACGTCCACAAGCGGAGAGGAGATATTGTACTATACCAACAAGAGTACAAAACAGAGTGCAAAATTAGAGTAAATACTCTAATTCCCAAATACACCATGAGAATAACCTCACAAGATCACTCCAAAGAAAGGGTTCACACAAGTGTTTCCCAGCACGCACTCTCTTATAAAATACTCTATAATAAAATAAAGGAGGAGAAAGAAAGACAAGAGTGAAAAGATCTTGTATTGGTGTGTTTACAAATGAGGAGAAACTCCTCTATTTATAGCAAGAAATCCTTGGACTAATAGTGGATATTATATCATGGAAACTGTCATGATCCACAAATTTTGTTATAGTGGATATTATGTCATGACAAATATCATACAAATTTGGCCCCCACTTGAGAAGAAGCCAAATTAATGGCCATATTAAAATCTCCACCTTGGCCTAATTTCGGCTTATATTTAGTAAATTTGCTCCACCTTCTCCGCACAAACCCCAATGGGAAATATCATTCTTCATAAATGCCAATCTAGTTCGGGCAAAACTTGAACTTGGACACTAGAAGAGGTTTTGTGAACATGTCAGCAGGGTTGTCTCTAGTGTTGATCTTCTGAACAAAGTCTTTTCCTTCAGCAATGGTTTCTCGGATGAAATGATACTTTATATCAATGTGCTTCGTTCTCTCATGATACATCTGATATTTAGTGCGGAATTTAGCCAAACAACGTTATAATGACAGTAACAAATACAATGCAAGTTGATAATAATGGTAATTAAAGAAGATAAAGGAGACACAAATATAACGTGGTTCGGTGAAGGTGACCTACGTCCACAAGTAAAGAGAAGCAATTTTACTATACCAACAAGAGTACAAAAGAGAGTACAAAATTAAAGTAAATACTCTAATTCCCAAATACCCTAAGAGAATAACCTCACAAGATCACTCTAAAGAAAGGGTTCACACAAGTATTTCCCAACACTCACTCTCTTAGAAAATACTCTATAATAAAATAAAGGAGTAGAAAGAAAGATAAGAGCGAAAAGCTCTTGAATTGGTGTGTTTAAAAATGAGGAGAAGCTCCTCTATTTATAGCAATAAATCCTTGGCCTAATAGTGGATATTATGTCATGGCAAATGTCATGATCTACAAATTTTGTTATAGTGGATATTATGTCATGGCAAATGTCATGAAAATTTGGGCCCCACTTGCGAAGAAGCCAAATTAATGGCAATATTACAAATCTCCACCTTGGCCTAATTTTGGATTATATATATTAAATTTACTCCATCTTCTCCGCAAAAAAACCAATGGGTAAAATCATTCTTCATAAATGCCAATCAAGTTCAGGCAAAGCTTGAACTTGGACACTGGAAAAGGTTTTGTGAACATGTCAGCATGGTTCTCTCTAGTGTTTATCTTCTGAACAGAGACTTTTCCTTCAGCAATAGTTTTTCGGATGAAATGATACTTTATATCAATGTGTTTTGTCCTTTCATGATACATCTAAACTTTAGTCAAGTGAATGGCACTTTGACTATCATGGAAAATGGTAAGACCACCTTGGTGTGAACTGAGTTCCGCAAATAGACCCTTCAATGATAAGGCTTCTTTGATTGTCTCGGTCACTGCTATATATTTTGCGTCGGTAGTAGATAAAGCCACTATATGTTATAATGTAGCTTTCTAACTAATAGCGCAACCATCAATACAAAATACATAACCTGTCAGTGATCTTCTTTTGTCAATATCACACGCATAATCTGAGTCTACAAAACCAACCAAAGTGTTAGTATTTCTCCCAAACTCCAAACGTGTGTTTGAAGTACCTCACAAGTATCTGATAATCCATTTCACAGCCTGCCAATGTTCTTTACCAGGGCAAGCCATATACCAGCTTACCACGCTCACTGCTTGTGAAATGTCTGGACGTGTACAAACCATTGCATACATAATACTGCCAATTGCACTGGAATAAGGAACTTGTGCCATGTACCTCTCTTTTTTCTCTGACTGGATTGAGCAATTGATAACTTAAAATGAGCAGCAAGAGGGGTACTAACTGGTTTAGCATCTTTCATGCCAAACCTCTCCAAGTACTTCTTCTGGGTCAGAAATAGCCTATTGGCTTTTCGATCTCTTTTGATCTCCATTCCAAGGATTTTCTTAGCTGCTCCCAAATCTTTCATCTCAAATTCACTTTTCAGCTGATCTTTCAAATTGTAAATTTCTGTTAAATCCTTAGCAGCAATGAGCATGTCATCAACATATAATAATATGTACACAAATGAACCATCATTTAACTTCCGGAAGTAAACACAACTATCATACATGCTCCTTGAATAACCATGACCCAACATAAAGGAATCAAACCTTTTATACTATTGTCTTGGAGACTGCTTTAATCCGTCCAAGGATTTCTTCATCAAGCAAACATGATCTTCTTTTCCTTTAATTTCAAATCCTTCGGGTTGATGCATGTATATTTGTTCCTCAAGTTCTCCAAATAAGAAAGTTGTCTTAACATCAAGTTGTTCTTATTCCAAAGCATACATGGAAACGAAGGCAAGCAAGACACGAATAAAGCTATGTTTAACAACATGTGAGAAATTTTCATTAGAATTAACTCCTTGTACCTGACTATAGCCCTTTGCAACTAATCGTGCCTTATACCTCGCATCTTCAACCCATGGAATGCCATCCTTTTTCTTGAAGACCCATTTGCAACCAACAATTCTTTTTCCTGATGGCGGCTTTACAAGAGACCAAGTACCATTCTTGTGGAGAGGTTCAACTTCTTCATTCATTGCAATCAGCCACTTGGTTGAGTCAGCACTAGAAACTGCTTTTGAATATTTTGATGGTTCTCCAATTTCTTCAGTTTCCTGTGCAACTGAAAATGAAAATGCAACATAATCTCCAAACCTTAATGGTTGTTTACCTTCTCTTCTTGGTCTATGTTTGGCTATAGAATATTCCTCTTCTTCTGGTTCAACTTCAGGAGTCTCAACTTCAGGAATTTTAGCTTATGTCTCAACTTCAGGAGTTTGAACTGTATTTTGTTCCAAAGTTGATGAGCTTGTCTCAGAAGGAATGTCAATCTCATTCCCCACCTGGTTATGTGTACTCTTTCCGTTATCTGTATTATAAGAACTAGAAGACTCTTTTCTAGAATGTAACATAGAGGATTTATCAAAGGTTACATCTCTGCTAATTATACATTTTGGTGTTGTGGGATCAGGATACCATAGTCGGTATCCTTTCACCCCAGATGCATACCCAAGGAAAATGCACTTTTTAGCCCTTTGCTCTAATTTTCCATCATTTACATGCATGTATGCAGGGCAGCCAAATATCTTTAAATCAGAATAATTAGCAGGAGTACCTGACCATATTTCATCTGGAGTCTTAAAGTTCAAAGGTACAGAAGGAGCTTGGTTGACAATATAAAAAGATGTAGAGATAGCTTCTGCCCAAAAGGCGTTTGTCAACCCAGCATTTAAAATCATGCAACTAGCTCTTTCCAAAAGAGTTATATTCATCCTTTCTACCACACCATTTTGCTGAGGTCTCATTCTCACAGTACGATGTTGCACAATTCCTTCATTCTTGCAAAATTCGTTGAATTCATCATTACAAAATTCCAAGCCTTTATCTGTTCTAAGCCGCTTAACTTGTTTTCCTGTTTGCTTCTCAATCAAAACTTTCCATTGTTTGAAATTTAAGAAAAATCACTTTTATTTTTCAGGAAATAAACCCAAACGTTCCTTGAATAATCACTAATGAAAGTTAATATATACCTGGCACCACCTTTTGATGAGGTACCTGAAGGACCTCAAAGATCTGAATGAATGTAATCCAAAGTACTTTTGGTTCTATAAATCACTGTAGATTTGAAGCTGACTCTTTTCTACTTCCCGGACACACAATGTTCACAGAATTTCATATTTTCGGTACTTTGGCCAGATAAGAGACCTTTTTTGCTGAGGATGGAAAGACCTTTTTCACTCATATGCCCAAATCGCATATGCCACAATTTGGTGATGTCAGAATCTGATTTATCTGATATTGAAACTGCAGCAGCACCTGTAACAGTAGATCCTAAAAAAGTATACAACGTACCATATCTGCGTGCTTTCATGATCACAAGAGCACCATGAGAAAATTTCAGAATTCCACCTTCACCTGTGTACTTGCACCTAAGAGATTCTAGAGTGTCCAAAGAGATGAGATTGTTCTTCAAGTCAGGAACATGTCTAACATCGGTGAGAGTTCTCACCACACCACCGTGCATTTTGATTCGGACTGTACCTTTTCCAATAACTTTGTAGGCAGCATTGTTGCCCATCAAGACAACTCCATCTCCAATAGATTCATATGTGGTAAATAAATTCCGATTGGGACACATATGATAAGAACAACCCGAATCTAAAATCCACTCATTGTTAGATTTGAAACTATTATTAGTTGCTAAAAAAATAGTTCCATCAGTCTCATCAGCAGCTATGCTTGCTTCGACAGTGTCAGTATTTTTGTGCTCGTTTTTCTTTTCTGTATGTTTTTCTTTATTTTTTAATATAAAGCATTCAGAAATAATGTGACCTTTCTTATGACAGTATTTGCACATGACATTTCTGTATTTGGATTTTGACCTTGATTTAGGTTTCTCATTACTTGAATCTTTCTTATTGGATCTATCTCTTATGAATAAGCCTTCCCCTTGGTTCCCACTAGTTTCCCCAGTAATATCTTTATCTATTTGTTCTTTTTATTTCAAAATAGATTTGATATCTTTATAAGAGATATTATCCTTTCCATAAAGTATAGTATCTCTTATATGTTTAAACGACTAGGTAAGGAAACAAGCAATAACACAACTTGATCCTCATCTTTGATTTCAACATCTATGTTACTTAAATCCATAAGAAGAGAATCAAAAGTATAAAGATGTGTAAATATAGAGGTACCTTCAGCCTATACGAAAAGTGTAATATTTTTTCTTTAGGTAAAACCTATTTTCTACTGTTCTTTTCATATATAGGGTTTTAAGCTTTTCCCATATGCCTTTGGCTGAGCTTTCTACTGTAACTTCACGCAAAACGTCATTTGAAATATTCAAAATAATACATGTTTTTGCTTTTTGTGTCTATGACGGCAAACTCCTCGTCCGTCATTTTATCCAGCATCTTCTCTTTTCCTTGCAGTGCCAAATCTAAGCCATCTTGAATTAGGATAGCTTCCATCTTTAATTGCCACATTTCGAAGTTTGTACTTCGGTCAAATTTCTCAACATAAGACTTTGTTAGAGTCATTTTGGCTATTTAAACTAACCCGGTTAGATCTAGCTCTGATATCAATTTGTTAGGATCGGAAAATCGGGTAGTGCAGAATTTAGCCAAACAATATTATAATGATAATAACAAAGACACTGCAAGTTGATAATAACGACAATTAAAGAAGATAATAAGACATAAATTTAACGTGATTTGGTCAAGGTGGCCTACGTCCACAAGCGGAGAGGAATAATTTTACTATACCAACAAGAGTACAAAAGAAAGTACAAAATTAGAGTAAACAACAACAACAACAACCCAGTAAAATCCCACCAATGGGGTCTGGGGAGGGTAGTGTATACGCAAACCTTACCCCTACCCCGAAGGAGTAGAGAGGCTAGTTTCGAAAGATCCTCAGCTAAAAAAAATAAAAAGACAAAAGGACAAAAAGGAGACAATATTAGTATCACAACAACAATCATTGAAAAAATAGGAATTTGGTACCTATGGTATGACTCAGTAATTTGATACCCCTATAATTGTTACAACTCTGAATATTACCTTTGTTATTATACAATGGAACCACCGTACTCCACCTCCACTCATCCGGCATCCTTTTCGCCTTAAAACTAACATTAAACAACCTAGCCGACCACTCCAAACCTTCTCTCCCCACACACTTCCAAAATTTCACTGGAATCTCGTCTGGCCCGGTCGCTCTGCCCCTACTCATCATACGCATAGCTCTCACGACCTCCTCAACCTTGATACGCCTACACTACCCAAAGTCACGGTGACTCTCGGAATGTTCCAATTCGCCTAGCACAATATCCCGATTCCTTTCTTCATTCAGAAGTTTATGAAAGTAAGTCTGTCATCTCCTCTTAATATGGGCATCTTCTATCAATACTCTACCATCTTCGTCCTTGATGCATCTCACTTGGTCCAAATCCCGAGCCTTCTTCTCTCTCAACTTGGCCAGCCGGAATAACTTCTTCTCCCCACATTTTTTCCCCAATTCCTCGTACATACGACCATAAGCCGCAGACTTAGCTTCTGTGACCACTAACTTAGCCTTTTTCCTAGCTGCCTTATACCTCTCCATGCACACTCGCCTCTCCTCCTCATCTATGCTCCCTACTAACTTCAGGTACGCCACCTTCTTTGCTTTCACTTTACCTTGGACCACTTCATTCCACCACCAGTCTCCCTTGTGCCCACCAGAGATGCCCGTCGAGACCCCTAACACCTCTCTCGCAGCCTCCCTAATACAGTTTGCTGTGTGCTCGCGTCACCACTGCTCCTCCAAGCTCCCATAGCCGACAACCGCTCCTCCAACTCTTGGGTTTTATCCTTAGTTAAGGCTCCCCACCTGATTTTCGGTCTTTCTCGAGTAGATATTTTCCTCCTCTTTAACATAATACCAACGTCCATCACCAAGAGCCTATGCTGCGTCGCGGGTATCTCACCCGAAATCAACTTGCAATCCTTGCACAACCCTCTGTCACACCTCCTGAGGAGGAGATAGTCAATCTGAGTCTTCGCCACCACATTTTGAAAAGTAACCAAATGCCCCTCCCTCTTCCGAAAGTTAGAGTTCGCAATCACCAACCCAAAAGCCTTAGCAAAGTCCAACAATGATGTACCTCTTCCGTTCCTCTCCCCAAAATCGAAGCCTTCGAGCACCTCGCCATAACCACCTGCGGTCGACCCAATATGCCCATTGAAATCCCCTCCTATGAATAACTTCTCATCAGGCGGAACCTGGCGCACAATCTCATCTAACCCTTCCCATAAGCGCCATTTAACCTCCTTATCTAGGCCCACATGCGGCTCATGGGTACTAACGAAGTTTAGGGTGCACTCTCCAACGATGTCTAACCTCAACAACAGACTCTCTAAGTTCCATATCCACCAAGATGCCCACTCCATTCTTACCTTTCTAGACTCTTGAGTACTAAAGTTTATCCCCGTCTGCGTCCCTCGCTCTCGACCCTACCCACCTTATCTCCCAAACACACGCTATATTGACCCTCCTCTTCTGAAGAATTTTCGCCAACTCTATAGATTTACCCGTCAATGTACCTACGTTCCAGGACCCAATTCTCAACCTACAGACACCATTGTTCCCTTTACCTCCTGCCCCACCCCCAAACCCTGCCCTACCTCCCGCCCTATCCCCCGTTCCCCCTGAGGACATGACCTCACTCGACCATCCCAGACCACAGCCACTATACCTACGGCAGAGTAAGGAGAATCACTATCACACACAAGGCAACAGACCAAACAAGAAAAAGACAAGTTGCAATGACAGGCACACTAATACGGTGAATAAACTAGTACGAAGTAAGATGACAACAATTTAACTCACACAACAAAGAATAATTGGAAAATGGGAGGTACCAACTCCCGCGAGTAGAATAGTAAATTTGAAGCAAGAACAATAGAACCTGAAGTCACCACGAGTGCCGAGAAAGGTGATATCCACAACAGCTATATTTTGGAAGTTCCCGCCCGCTTCGCCCGAGGCTCGCCGAAAAATTGTCTCAGTCGCCACCGCCGCTAGGCTAGATCAGTGCACCAAAAAATAGGAGAACGGGGGGTGGAAGAGACGAGGTATAGGGAGAGAAAGAAAGGAGAAGAAGAAAAGGGAAATCTAAATGGGGGGGAGGGGAGTAACGGGGAAGAAGAAGAAAACAGGAGAGAGAGAGAGAGTAAAAGAAGACAGGGGTGGGGTGGGGGTCTTACCTGGTCTGGTGGTCGTCAGAGATCCGGTGAATAGTATCAGAGAGAGACGTTAGAGCTTCATGTTGAAAAGAATGCTTCTCGCTCGCTCATTGGCCACTTAATACACAAAGAGCGTAGTATAAATTAAAAGTTATATATTAGAGTAAATATTCTAATTCCCAAATACCCCAAGAGAATAACCTCACAAGATCACTCCAAAGAAAGGGTTCACACAAGTGTTTCCCAACAGTATACATAATTTTTAAAAATATTTTATACATTAAAAGATTTATCATTATAAGAGAATGCTGGAATTCCTTGCTCCTGCACCCTCCACAATACAGCAGCACCTCGGAATGACAATAGTATTGAGATGTTATATTTTTGATTTTGCATTCGTTTAGACGGTGAAAATATATAATTTAGTATTAGTTTTTTCTTTAATGTTTTGCCATGTAATTAATCCTTATTAGTAATACTCATTTTAGCATGGGTTAATATTTTCATGCTATGTTCATTTTCATTATGTGGCCTATTAGCAATACTTATTTTATGAGATTTTATGATCTTTGTTGTTGGTAACAATATATTTTAATATAATGTCACGAATCATTTCGCATTTTGTGCTATTGTTTTTTGGAAAGCACCATATAATTGTGTTTGTTTAGTAGAACATAAGACGTATTTGAAGCTCTTATCGGAAACCCCCGAAATAATTCAATTATTATTGGATATAAATGAAATTTTTACACAAGGTATTAAACTCCTTAGTTAATAAATAAGCTAAACAAATATTAGAACTAGCAAGCTATTATCATATTATGCACTGTCTAAGATTGTAGAACCTACTGTTAATGAAGATTACCTTAGAGCCTTTCCGCAGGTGGACATTATGAAAAGCCACTCACAGATATGTTGGTATCTAGATATGTTGGTATCTAGGGGTGTTTATGAAAAATCGAAAAATCGAACCAAACTGAAAATTGAATCAAACAAAAATAATCGGCAATATTTTGGTTTGATTTGATTGTGGTTTTGAATTTTAAAAAAAATCAATCAAATTTGATGTGATTTTTGTTTTAAATAAAAATAATTGAAAAAAACTTGAACCAAACCAACTATACTTAAAACTTATTAGTACACACATATGTGTATATTGTTTAATAAATATTTATGGTACATATTAATTGTTTGCACTCTTGGTTTATAGTCTAGTTCTTTGCTAATATAGTAATATAATTCTTTGAATTTACATTCTAGTTTGATTGTAGTTTTTATTTTCTAAGTCCAAGCATCTATTTGATGTTAAAAATAACTTGTCTTTAATTGATTCTTTATAATTTATCACTATTTAATTCAATTATCATTAAATATCTTGAAAGATAACATATTTTCTCAAAGAGTAATTGGTTTGATAGTGCTATGTTGAAATATCATCGTCGAAATATGTATTTGGCAGGTATGTTTTATATTTAAGAAAAAATCGATAAAAACGGAATAAAACGACAAAATCGATAAAAATCGAACCAATAAAAACCGACTTAATTGGTTTGCTTTTGGTTTTGCAATTTGACAAATCAACTTAATTGGTTTGATGTTTTTTTTAAGAGAAAAACATACCCAAATCGAACTATGAACACCCCAATTTTACCCGCAACCTTGCACTACTGCTTGAGCTTAATTTTGAATGCCACACTTTGAAACAAAGGAAAAAATAATATAATTAGCCAACTTTATAAAGATTAGCACACAGCAAAGAGGTGTGGATGTATTAATTAAGATTAAACCTATCTATTTGAATGGTTCAGAACAAGTCAATATGAGTCAATCCTTACAAGCTAATAAGGATAAGGGTGTTGCATGACCTTTGTTCAAAGGCATTTGTCTTCTTTAATTGGATACTCTTTGTAGTTAATTTCTTCAAATCAATCAATTAACTACATTTTAATCTGATACTAATTGTGATCGATAATAAGAATCTTCATATCCTTCCATCCTTAAACAAGGTCTTTCTCTCTCATTACACTCCATTAATAAAGTGAGTCATATCCTTTCTTCGAACTTTCCTTAAGAAATAATATGCTAGAGGAGGAATAATATGGTAGAGGATTTGGTAGTGCTAAAAACAAGAAAAATGTAAGAGATTTCTTTTTACAATGTCGCATATTTCCTGTTTTTAGTCTTCCCTTAGTTAGAAGCTACTATGCAACATCAGAAAATTGTTCCACCGTCGTCAAGATTGTGATAGAATGAATAAGATCCCTTCACCTATTTCTTTTGACAACGTCGTCTCAGACTGCTGCCATGTATTCCTGTTTTTGGTCTTCCCTCAACTAGAAGCTACTAGCTTTAATTAGAAGATTGCTCCACCAAAGAATGCGTTACGTATGTACTAACAATTGACTCGACTTGACTTGACAACTTGGGTTATTTCCATAAATTAGAATAAAAGTCCGTCCACTTGTTTTAGAAAGATTGACCTCACAAATTATGCCCTTTATAATTTATATATGGTTCAGGATTCAAAACCAAGTGAATATGAGTCAATTTTCTAGTCAAGTTCACCTTTTAATTTATTTCCCTTGCATTATAATGTGCAAAGGTGTTATATAATTCTGTTCGTCTTATTGTTTTTTCTTCATATGTAATTTTTTTTAATACATTTATCGTACATTATTTTCTTAGTGTAAATGTTATTGCTGCCAGTTTTTATAATATCGGGACAATAATGGGCATGGAATTAATAAGATAGAATTTTAGCAACTATGTTACAAATTAATAATGATACTCTATTCTTTTCCTTTAAAAAACTATATATTATTGTTTCCAAAACTAGTAATCTATTGCCATATTGTTTTTAACTAAAAAGAAATTCGCAAAATGCTTTAATTAAGTGGACGTGGAGAGTGGAGATCATCAAATAAAATAATTTATTCAAAATCTCATTGGTAAACAAGTTATGTGAAGCGCCTCCCTCTTTTGAGGTTTGGAGTTTGTATCTTCCATAGTTGGATACCTTTATGGCTCAAGAGAAACCACGTCTTTATTACCTAACTAATTTAATCTCGAAATAACTAATACATTATTTAACCTCCGGACATAATTGTTAGAATCGAAATAATCATTGGCGGCTCTAGAATTTTAAATTCATAGGTGCTTAACTTTTTTGAACGTAAAGTACTATCAATATAAGTGCATAACTATATATTTGAACATGCCGATTAAAAAATTAATAAGAAAACCCATTGTATATATTAATATGAACACAGTAAAACTGTGATGAATAACACAACTATTGATCTAGACGAACTCTTAGTCTTCAAAAGGGGTCGAACTTTGGAGTCTATTTTTAAGTAGATTTTCCTTTTCTTTCTTTCCTATAGTGATTTAGATAAAGTACAAAATAGTTTTAAGAAAAAAGTAAACAAAAAGTTAGCGGAAAAAATAAGTAGTATCATAATAGTGGCTAGTGGAAAGAACAAAAGTGCCTATAAAAAAGATCTGCAATAGATAATAGAATCGAACTCCCGCTGTCCACCTTCTTTAATTAATATTTCAGCCCTATTTCGTGACCAAACCACCCATCAAGCTTTTTGTTACCAATGTGCTTGTTAACTTATTATATCCATTTCCTTAAGATTTCAATATAATTATGCGTACTCTTTGTCAAGGTCAATGGGGGCTTAAGCACCCAAAATTGATATGTAGATCCGCCCATGAAAATAATCAGGTATCATGCGAAAGCTAACAAAACATATCTTCAACGAAGATAAATCAGACAACAAAAGAAAAATATATAAAAAGAGTCACAAACATTTAACGTGGTTCGATCATTGACCTTATGCGGAGATGAGCAATCCAAGAGAACAAAATATCGAGAGAACAACCTCACAAAAGGCACACACAAGAGGCAGGCTAACACTTGTCTCAAAAGTTCTCCCCGTAAATAAAACTCTCAAACTCCTAATTGCTATATTGTGGATGCTATTATATTAAATTAGAAGGAAGGATCCTTAATTTATAGAAATTCAAAACTTTTTCCTCCAAGAAAAAGGACTAGCAAAATATGAAAGAATTTTACTCCCTCCGTCTCATATTATCAGTCGTGTTTACTAAAAATAATTGTCTCTATTTATTTATCATTTTAGAAGTTCAAGACAAAATTAATTATTTTTTTTCTATTTTATCCTTAATAATAATTATCCTTGAAGACTACAAATACCTCAATTATGGATAACTTTGTTCAAATACCAATAAAGAAAGATTAAATATTAAGACATGAATAAGGTAGTCAAAATTATATCCTAATTAATTTTTTAAGGGGCATGTACAAAAGAATCATGACAGATAATTTGAGACGGAGGGAGTAGTTGTCTTCTTCACCTTTTAAAAACAAACAAAACAAGTCTTTAATGTTGCCAGATGAATCTGCACCCTAGCAGTTGTAATTTAGATATAAGGTTTGAAACGGGAATATCGGCTGTTAGCATAGTGTTGGCCCAAGTAAAGGAAGTTTTGAAGATTGATAAAGGAACTCAGGGATGAACGAGGTCTATCAGTGGCATAGACACGGGCAGATTCAAAGCACGTGAGATGCACATGCAAGAGATAAACGAAATCTGGCATAATAATAGATATCTCCTGATCGAAAAGATTGCATAATTGATAAGGAGAAGGACTCCTTACTCAACGAGAACATTATCTAAGATAAGGAAGGAGTTAGGAGTTGAAATTAACTAGAACTTTTTCACCAAGGAAGAGTAGCATTAGAACTCTAGTTATTTCTTCATCTACTAACTCTATAAATCGCAGGATGTTCTCATTCTACAGGTAACGCACAAAAGCAGAAGTTAAACGTGAATTGAGAGCAAAATAGCAAGGCATTTTGCAAGCAGTTCATGTGTGATTCAAATGTACTAACCTGAAACTACATGAACCAGATAGAAGAACCAGCTCCAAGTGTCTGTCTTTTATTCTAGTTCAATTGTAGTAGGTGTTTTCATATTGTACCTTTCAGTTTTATCTAGAGGCAATTGTAATAGGTACTCAGAGTATTCAAGTTAAAGTTAACTTAAAGTTGTCGCACCAGTTAGAAGCTGGTTGCCACAACGAGATTAGAGTTAATCCTAGGTTTACAAAAGTGTTTTGTAAATGCAGTTTTTGGCTTAGTGATTTAGTGGAGAGTTTGGGAAAATCCTACTGGGAAGTAGGTCGTGGTTTTTTCACCTTTTGAGCCAGGTGTTTTTCACGTAAAATACTTGTGTTCTTTAATTTCTGTATTTATTATTCTGCAACAGTAGTATCAGGAACACGTAGAAGAACCAGGTCTTTCTATAATCTGTGCACGCGAAACATTGGGCACCGCAAAAATCACCCCCATCTTGTGTGGTATTGAAGTTAAAACATCAATTGGTATCAGAGCAGGTTATCCTTGAAGAGGCTAACACCTTAGGAGAAGATCAAGATGAGTGCACCACCTGGAAACTGGGAAGGGTAATCCACTGCTAGGCCACCACTCTTCAACGGCCAGTATTACTCTTGGTGGAAAAACAAGATGAGAGATCACATCATAGGAGAAGACTATGAGATATGGGACATTGTCACAGATGGTCCACTGGCTACCATAAAGATAAATGCCAAAGGAGAAGAGGTGCCAAAAATAAGAGTTGACTGCACGACTGACGACTTGAGGAAATAGGAGAAGAATGCTAAAGCCAAAAAATGGCTTGTTTGTGGACTCGGTCCAGATGAGTACAGTAGAATCCAAAGTTGTACCACTGCTAAGGAAACCTGGGACACTTTGCAAGTAGCCCATGAAGGAACACCTCAAGTAAAGAGGTCCAGAGGAACACTACTATATTCTCAATATGAGAATTTTACCACTTGGAAGGGGAAACCATCCAAGAGATGTATACAAGGTTCACCATACTGACAAATGAACTTAAGTCTCTTGGAAGGATTATTTCTGAAGAAGACAGAGTCGAGAAGATTCTGACAAGGGTTCTGCCAGTTACTTGGGAGATCAAAATCACTGCCATTCAGGAATCAAAGAACATTGCCACTCTTAGGTTGGATGAGCTAATTGGAAATCTCACTGCTTATGAACTTAGAAGGCAAACCATGAAGATGGATGTACCTAAGAAGGAAAGGAGCCTAGCACTCAAAATCACTGAAGGTTCTGATCTAGAAGATGATGAAATGGCTATGATCACAAAGGACTTCAAAAAGTACCTAATGAGAGGAAATGGTTCTTTAAGAAGTGGAGGCTACAACAAACTAAGGGTTCCTGAAAACCAGACCAATGAGGGCTGCTACAAGTATGGGAAGACTGATCATCACATCAAAAACTGCCCTCAATGAGAAATTGAATGGAAGAAGGAAAGAGTTGAACGAAAAAATAGAAAGAAGGAACAGGTTCATCCCAAGAAGAATAAAGGATCAACAAAGGCTATGGTTGCCGCTTCGGGAGAAAGCTCAGATGAGGACTCAGATGAACAAGCACTTATGGCAATTGGAGAATCCGATGAGGAATCTGAAGTAAGTATAATCCATCTAAAAGACAAGATTAAGTTTTTGTCTAAAGAAAGACTATCTGAGTTACTTCTAGATTTCATTGATGAATCCGAGGATATAAACAATGAAAAGAAACAGCTGTCTAAGGAATGTGTGATTTTAAAAGCAAAGTGTAAGAACCTGGAACTTAGAGTTAGTGAGACTGTAAGTGAAAATACTGCACTAAAGAACCAAGTTCATGCATTTGAATCAAATGTCCTCGAACTTAGATTTGAAAACCTAAAACTGAAATTAGGGACAAGTAAGAAGACAACTGATTACAAACAACTCACTCTAGAATAAAATGTAGGTAAACTAAAAGATGAGTTGTATAAGAAGGATGAGTAGGTAAGAATTTTGACAGAGGATCTATGCAAGGTCAAGCATGAACTAGATAGAACTTGTAAATGAAACAGGTCCTCTGATGCACTGTCATGGCAACAGGAACATCACAGTAGCAATAGAAGAGGAATTGGCTTTGGAAATCTACTACCTATATAGGATCCTAAAAGCAAGTATCTCACACTTCCTGAGAACAAAATTTGCACACACTGCGGTAAGACTGGTCACTATAAAAGTGAATGCACTACAAAAGAAAAGGCTAGTCAAAGGAATAAAAAGTTTGTTCAAGGGAAAAATAGGCTGCCAGGTTGGGCTAAAAAGAATTTAATTCATTCTTTTGCCTATAGAAAGGGACCCAAAGTAGTTTGGGTTCCTAAGACTAACCCATGATTTCCTTTTGCAGGTCCAAGTGAAGGGGAGCAGCCAAATATGGTACATGGATAGTGGCTGCTCAAAGCACATGACAGGAAGTAAGAACCAGTTCCTTTCACTTGAGGACCTCAAAGGAGGTTATGTCTCCTTTGGAAATGGGAATAAAGGTCAGATCATTGGGGTTGGTAAGGTAGGTAAGACTGACTCTCACTCGATTGAGAATGTCTATTTGATAAACGGCCTAAAATACAGTCTAATTAGTATATCACAACTGTGTGATAGAGGTAACTTGGTAGCATTCACCTCTACAAAATACTTTGTGATTAATCTTACCACTGACAAGATTGTTTTGCAGGGAAAAAGAGTGAACAATTTATATATTGTAGATTTGTCCACACTATCAGAAAATGAACTCACTTGCTTAAGTGTTGGACAATGATCCCCCCGGCACAAGAGACTTGGACATGCAAGTCTGAGTCAACTCAACAAATTAGTCTTCAAGGACCTGGTGATAGGGCTGCCTAACATCAAGTTCAAGGAAGACAAAGTTTGTGAGGCTTGTGCAAGGGGGAAGCAGGTAAGATCCTCTTTTAAGTGCAAGAAAGTGGTAAGCATCACTAGGACAATGGAACTGGTCCATATGGATCTCTGTGGTCCCATGAGAACATTAAGCAGAGGTGGTAAAAGATATGTGATGGTGCTTGTTGATGATTACTCTAGGTTTACTTGGACATTGTTTTTAACATCTAAAGATGAAGCATTTGACATGTTCACTTCTTTTGTTAGAAAAACTCAGAAACAACTAGGTAATCAACTTGCATCAATTAGGTCTCATCATGGCACTGAATTTGCAAATGCTAAATTTGCTGAATTTTGTGATGAGCATGGCATATATCATAATTCTTTTGCTCCTAGGACTCCACAACAAAATGGAGTAGTTGAAAGAAATAATAGGAAACTTGAAGATATGGCTAGGACTATGCTTCTTTCTAGTAAGCTGCCCCATAGCTTCTGGGCAGAAGCTATAAATACTGCATGCTACATTATAAATAGGTGCATGACTAGACCTCTTGTAGAGAAGACTCCCTATGAGTTACTTAAAGGGAGCAAAACCTAATATATCCCATATTAGGACATTTGGATGCAAATGCTTTGTGCACAACAATGGTAAAGACTCCCTAGGCAAGTTGGATCCCAGAAGTGATGAGGGAGTATTCTTCACATAGTAAAGGTTATAAGGTCTATAACAAAAGAACTATGTGTGTTGAAGAAAGTGTTCATGTGGTTTTTGAGGAAACTAACATTCTTTCTGAGAGACAGGTACATGATGATGAAGCAATTGGGCTGGTGAGAAACTTAAATGAAACCACAGCGCAGACTAAAGCAGCACTGGAAGAAGGAACATGTGATGGAACAGATCCTTCTACCCAGGGCAACCTAATAGGGGGAATAGAACAAAGAGGAAATGATCCCCAAACCTCAATGGAACCTGTCCAGGAACTTGTTCCACAGCAACAAAACACTGAAGGAACATCAAGGGGAAACCAGTTGGTTGTGAAACCTTACAAGTATCAAAGTTCTCATCCCATTGAGAACATAATTACTGATCCAATCTCTGGAATCAAAACCAGATCTTCATTAAAGAATCTTTGTGCTTTTGATACTTTCTTATCTCTTATTGAACCTAAAAATATTATTGAGGCTTTGCAGGATGCAGACTGGGTAAATGCAATGTAAGATGAACTCAACCAATTTGAAAGGAGTCAAGTTTGGCATATGGTACCAAGACCCTTGGACAAATCAGTAATTGGCACAAAATGGGTCTTCAAAAATAAACTTGATGAAGATGGAACAGTTACAAGGAACAAGGCAAGATTGGTGGTTCAAGGCTATAGCCAAGAGGAGGGCATAAACTATGATGAAACCTTTGCTCCAGTTGCAAGGTTGGAAGCAATAAGACTCCTCATAGCTTTTGCTGCTTACATGGAATTCACCCTTCACCAGATGGATGTCAAGAGTGCTTTCCTCAATGGCTATCTAAAGGAAGAAGTGTTTGTCAAGCAACCTCTAGGGTTTAAAAGCAAGGAAAGTCCTGATCATATGTACAAACTTGACAAAGCACTTTATGGAATCAAGTAGGATCCAAGAGCACGGTGTGAAAGATTATCAAAGTTTTTGCTTGAGCATGACTACTAGAGAGGTAAAATTGACAATACTTTGTTCTTGAAAGAAAAAGATAAAGATCTCTTGGTAGTTCAGATATATGTTGATGATATAATCTTTGGAGTAACTACTGATAAGTTAAGTAAAGAATTTGCTAAACTAATGGGGAGTGAATTTGAAATGAGCATGATGGGTGAGCTTAATTTCTTTTTAGGCTTATAAGTTAAATAAAATTCAAACGGAACTATGATCCATCAGCAGAAGTATGTAAAAGAGTTTCTTAAAAGGTTTAAAATAGAAGATTCCAAAGAAATTGATACTCCTATTGCAACAACTACAAAGTTGGATATAGATGAACCTGGTTCATCTGTTGATCAGAAGTTGTATAGGGGAATGATTGGCTCATTGTTGTATCTCACTGCTAGTAGACCTGACATTGTTTTCAATGTAGGCCTTTGTGCAAGATTTCAGGCAAACCCGAAGGAGTCTCACTTTACTGCTGTCAAGAGAATTTTGAGATATCTAAAAGGCACCACTGATCTTTGTCTTTGCTATCCAAAAGGTAGTAATTTCAATCTTGTGGGGGTATGCTGATGCTGATTATGCAGGTTTTCTTGTGGATAGAAAGAGCACCTCAGGTATGGCACACTTTCTTGGCTCATGTTGTGTGTCTTGGGCCACCAAAAAGCAAAATTCAGTGGCCTTATCTACTGCTGAAGCTGAGTATGTTGCTGCTCCCTCATGTTGTGCTCAATTGTTATGGATCAAACAACAATTAATGGAATTTGGAATTGATGTTGGTCGTATTTCCCATTTTTTGTGATAACACTAGTACAATTAGTATGACCAAGAACCCGGTTCATCACAAGAGAACTAAGCACATATAGTTAGGCATCACTTTTTGAGGGATAACTACGAAAAGGGGTTGATCACTGTGGAATTTTGTGCTACTGACAAGCAAATAGCTGACATCTTCACAAAAGCCTTAAGTAGAGATCACTTTGAAAGGAACAGGTTAGAATTAGGGATGATTAATATCAACTAACAGGACCAGTTCAGAATTCACAATAGGAAAAAACTATTAGTTAGAAAATCTGGAAATTGTGTAAATAACTAGATTAATTTTTGATCAGTCTCGTAATGCAAATAGTATACTCTTGTGCCATGTGTTAAAATGAATTATTAATATCTAATGATATTTTCTCTATTTTGGCAAATTTAGACATGCACAAGAGGATTTTCAGTGAAGAACCTGGTTCATCAATTAATGCTGGTTCATCTAGATAATGCGGTATATTTTCTACACTCTACACAATTTAAAATAATAATATTTGAATCATGAGCAGAGTTCTACCCAAGTTCAAATTTGTATTAAACTTATCCAATTCAATTGAACCAGTTCCGTTCAAGAGAATCCTAACCAAATTAAAACACCTAGATTATAGGGAAGACTCCACCGTCTATTCAAAACTGACATTTCAGTTTGATTAGACTTTTAATTACCCCTTTGGTTCTGATGAGACTAACACTACCCATTAATTACCCCCTTTCTTTAAATTGATCATCATCTTCTCTGCCTTCTCTTCATAATTCTCAAACCGTCGAAAATTCTTTCCATCTTCTTTCATTTTCCAAATTTCAATCTACCTCTCTTCCTTCTTCTAGAACCAAGCATAAAATGACTAACCCTTCTGATAACCCTGGTACACCCCCACCATGCTCCTCATTTTCAACCACCCCTCAGCCTAAGAAAAGAAGAGTAAAAATGCTTGCTCGCAAGACTGTGGCTGGAATTGCGTTATCAAAGAAATTAAACGCACAACTAAATGCTAGCCAAAACAAAGAACCCCAGAACTCTGACGACTCTTTCAAGTCTGCGACTGCGGGGGAAGAAACTGGGTCTTCTGATACTGAACAGGTAACCTCTAGCCCAAATACTACTACTGTGGTCATTTCTGAGTTGGCTGAAAATCTGGAGAATAGGTTTATTTTGGTTGGATCTGTGGTGGATGTGGAAACTTCTGAGTCCAGAAGGAGAGGTGGTAAAAATAAAAAGGAAAAAGAAAAAGAGAGTGAGGGTGCTTGTAGTGAAGAAAGGGGAATGGGTAAAAGAGTGGTTGGATTTTCACCCACTCCTGATACAGGTAGAATGGCTATTTGTGGAGTAGATAAAGTGGAGGAAAGTGTCAATAAAATAGGGGGAAGTGTGTCTGGAGAAGCCGCTGAAGGGATGGTTCAACTTGGGCAAAATGTAGATGAACCTGGTTCATAAGTTGAAGAAACATTCGCAGAACTATTGAAGAAAGTAGGAGATAGTTACAATCCCAAGAAGAAGAGAACTTCCAAAGCTAAGACCCTTGGCACTGCTAGGGCTAACAAGAAAAGGAAGGCTGCCCCTTCCGACACTGTGGAGAGTCATCCCACACGAGGAAAAGCCACCAGAAGTCAACTAAAGCAGAGTGGGGAGGAGTTGCAAAAAGCTTTAGATGAAAGCAAGAAGAAAAGGATGGACAAAGGGAAAGAAAATGTGGTAGAGCCTATTGAGGCTGTTGATGTGGATGAGATGGACCTCAGGTCCCTATGCCCAAGAAAGCTTAGATTCTTCTAAGAAGTCTACATCTGTACCCAAGTCTGCTGAACCATCTACCTTGGGCAAAAGGACCAGGTCTGCAGTGAAAACCAAAAAAGTTAAAATTTCTAAAGAAAACGAATGTAGAGAAGAAGAGGAGGATGAGTCAGACAGTGACAAGGACAAGCTGGCCAAGTTTGGCAAACGAACTATCTTGAAGGGTAGGCTCCTGAAGGATTTGGATGAAGAAGGGATGGTCATGCTGCTGAAAAAAGTTATAGGTGCAAGGGTGGAAGGACATGGTCCTTCAGATAGATGGAAGACTGGCAAGGAATGAAACTGTTGAATTCATGGCCAATGCTGAGGTAAAGGATGGAAGAGTCACCAGCCTGGTAAAAAGGGTACATATTTCTTTTAATGCAAAGGAGCTGGGTGACATGCTACGTGTACATTCTGAAGGGTACAGTGATTACACATGGCAAAAATGGCCAAGCCTAGACACCCTTCCTACTGCCCTAACCATCACCAGAAAATTCTATGATAATGAAGAAGAAAGTGAGCCAAAAGCTGTCTACAAAAGTGAAATGAAGCCCCCCTACAAGGTATTGTTTGAATTCATCAACAAGTGCGTTCTGCCTAGGCAGGAAAGGAGGCATATTGCCAACTTCATGGACTTGGTTTTGATGGAATGTCTGGATAGTGGGAGGCAGATCAATTGGCCTGAATTTATTATCCAACTTCTTGATAGGGTTATCAATGGCTCCAAAGCCCATGCAATTCCCTATGGCTTCATTCTCATTGCTGTTCTTGCTCATTTTAAGGTGCCACTGAAGAAGTGGGAGATGGCTACAAGCAAAGACCATTTTGGGGTTAACACACTGCTCGCTTGTTATTATGAGGTCCATGTCACTTCCAATGAACCTGGTTCATCTAAAAGGACACCAGTAAATAGCAAGGTCAGAGCTTTGGTGCATGAGAGTGGGACAAAGGATGATGAGATAGCAAGGCTAAGGACATGATTGGCGGAGGTAGAATCTGAGAGAGATGCTCTCCGAACAGAACTTGCAAAGGAAAAGGAGAAGAATGATGAAATTCTTCAAAACATGCTGCACTTTCTCCAAGCTAAAAACCAAGCCTCTAGTTCTTCCAAGCCTTAACTTCCTAGCCTAGTCTCGAAATTTCAGTGACCCAGATTCGGGATATCTTTTGTTTTTGCTCTTGTTTTCAGTATTTTTATTTCTTTTTGTGTTTTGTGGAAGAATCATATCTACTATCAATGAAATTTGCTGGTTTTTGCTCTAACTGTATGCTTATATTTCTCTGATCGTTTAAATTCTTAGCCTGATTATTGATAATTAATCCATGAATGCATTTGAAGTAGCCCCAACGGCCATGAGTAAGTTTTAAGATCCGAGTTTTACACATTTTTATGTAACCTTTTGATGATGCCAAAAGGGATGAAAAGTGTGCTTTGTATTCTGAACAGTGATATATATAACCTGATGAACCCGGTCCTTGATGATAAGTGAAAATTATTCTAACACTGTGTTGATGTTGGGCTAAGTTGAAACAGGCCTTAAGCTTATGGAAGCACACAGTTTGTCATCATCAAAAAGAAAAAATTTGTTGGCCCAAGTAAAGGATAGTTTTGAAGATTGACAAAGGAACTTAGGGATGAACTAGGTCCATCACTGGTAGGCATAGACACGGGCAAAGTCAAAGCACGTGAGATGCACATGCAGGAGATGAACAAAATCTGACATAATAATAGATATCTCCTGATCGAAAAGATTGAATAATTGATAAGGATAAGGAGTCCTTACTCAACGAGAACATTATCCAAGATAAGGAAGGAGTTAGGGGTTGAGATTAACTAGAACTCTTCCACTAAGGAAGAGTAGCATTAGAACTCTAGTTATTTCTTTATCTACTAACTCTATAAATTGTAGGATGTTCTCATTCTACATATGGCGCACAAAAGTAGAAGTTAAACGTGAATTGACAGCAAAATAGCAAGGCATTTTGCAAGCAGTTCGTGTGTGATTCAAGTGTGCGAACCTGAAGCTACATAAACCAGATAGAAGAACCAACTCCAAGTGTCTGTCTTTTATTCTAGTTCAATTGTAGTAGGTATTTTCATATAGCACCTTTCATCTTTATCTAGAGGCAATTGTAATAGGTACTCAGAGTATTCAAGTTAGAGTTAACTTGAAGTTGTCACAGCAGTTAGAGGCTAGTTGCCACAACAGGATTAGAGTTAATCCTAGGCTTACAAAAGTATTTTGTAAATGCAGTTTTTGGCTCAGTGATTTAGTGGAGAGTTTGGAAAAATCCTACTGGGAAGTAGGTCGTAGTTTTTTCACCTTTTGAGCCAGGTGTTTTCCACGTAAAATACTTGTGTTCTTTAATTTATGCATTTATTATTCCGCAACAGTAGTATAAGGAACACATAGAAGAACCAGGTCCTTCTATAATCTGTGCACGCGCGAAAAATTAGACACCGCACAAATCATCCCTCCCCGTGTGGTATTGAAGTTAAAACATCACATAGCATTTTATGATGATTGATAAGTTTTTGATAACCAATTACATGGATTATGGATATTTGAATATGTTATATTAGTTCATGTGCTTCATTATGTGTCTTAATTTGATTAGACATGCAAATATAAGAATGGATAAAAAACTAATTTTGAATCTTATTATTTTAAACTAAAGATATGTATTATAATACCGAAAATACTCTTTGAATTTTATGGTCAACATTGACATGTCATTTTTATAAAGGATTACCTATTAAAATTCTTAAATTAAAAATATGTATAACACACTATGTATCCGATTATGATCAGCATATATACTAAGGTAGTTAGGGATCGTTTGTTACACGAGATAAGGTGACAAGATTGGATAAAGTGCGGGATTAAATTTATCCAATATTTAGTTGACTGTATAAATTTATCTACAATCAACTAAACATATGATAAATTTAATCCCAGACTTAATGATGAATATCCAATTTTAGTTCACTTTATCCGATCAAACTTGAAACGACCCCTTAGTATATGTTTTAGGGCTCATGATAGGATTAGAATTCCAGAAGGGATTTTTACCTTCTTATACATTATTTGAAACCTTATTACCCTCCCTATTCAAGTTTTAATTTAATTACATAGACATATATAATTTACTAATTATATATATTTTAGGAATTTAATGAGAATCAATTAACTCCTATAATCTCTCTAACGTATATATCCCCTCCCCCCCCCCCATTTTTCTGTCCATACCTTCTACAATTCTGTACTCTCTCCCTCCATTAATGCTCTCTTCCATTTTTGTTCAAAATACTTTTATAATCTCTCTCAACCTTTATGAATTCTTGATCTAAATCCTACGAAAATAGTAGCAGCTTAAAATTTCCCTTACAATAAAGAAGAAAGGAGTTCCGAAGAATAGCCCTAATAAAGCTAATATTGGTGATATTCCTACTTTTGATTTGGATATTTTCTCACAGGAATCACCCAAAAAAAGTAGTGAAATCAGCACATGCAAAACCAGAGACAAAGTCCAAGCTTTCCCCTCGTGAAGCTAGAGCAAAAGCTCGAACAAAACTCAAGCATGACACGGATGCTGGTGAAGCTTCGACATCTGCTAAATCAGTAAAGCGGAAGGCAAAGAAATTGCTCGTGATGATGATTTCGTCGAAGAAGAAGTTATCCCGAAACCTACAAAAAAAATCAAAGTTTCTCCTACTGTCAAACCTTCAAAAAAGAAGAAGGTTCAAAAATTACCTAAAACTATACCCCAACAGTCATTGGAGAAGGTAAAATTTTAGTAGTTACAATTTTAATTTTTTTTTTAAGTTACAAAACCTGTTCTCATTCTCATGAATATACATATTTTTTATTTTTTTGTATTTGTAGAAATTTTGTCTACATTGTGTATATTTGTTGTTGGTTATCTACTTTTCTACATTTCCCTGAAAATTGTAGATTTCTTGTATATCATTCGAAATTATTTTGGTAGAAAATGTACTACATGATTTAGTTGATTTTATTGGTTATTATTTGCTCTATTATTTAGATGTTAGTTTTATTTTATGTAAATACATTATATATATTATGTCTAGTTGCTACTTTCTAATTTCTAGCTCTAAACATAATTTTATCAGTGTATTTGTAGCTTCAATACAGTCAGTTGTTGTTATATATGTTTATTAATTTTGTAACTTACTTGTATGCAATGTATTAATGTCTTTCTGACTGTAGCTAAATTGTAGTAGAATTGTATTTATTTTGTTTTTTGGTCTTCAAACAAGTTTTATTAACTTACTGTTTCTTTTGGTGTAGAATCGAACATTTATAGCCTATTGTTCGAAATCATTGTGTCAAGGGATGTACTACTTGATTTAGTTGGTTTTATTGGTTATTATTTGCTCTATTTGTAGATGTTAGTTTCATTTTCTGTAAACAAATTGCATATATTATGTCTTGTTGTTACTTTCTAATTTCTTGCTCTAAACATAATTTGTAGCTTCAATGTAGTCAGTTGTTATATATGTTTACTAATTTTATAACTTACTTGTATGCAATGTATTAATGTCTTTCTGACTGTAGCTAAATTGTAGTAGAATTGTATTTATTTTGTTTTTTGGTCTTCAAACAAGTTGTATTAACTTACTGTTTCTTTTGGTGCAGAATCGAATATGTTTTGCACCACATGATGTTGATTATGGCATCACTAGGTTCCAGACATTATCCGACCCTACTGTTCCTGGCCAAATCAAGGTGTTAATGTCTGAAAATGGGTTAAAGTTGTTTAAGAAGACATGTTTTGGGCATTTTCGTTCCTTGCCCAAAATATGTATCCAGAATCAAGCAATTCACCTTCTAATGAAGTATGAATTGAATGCATCTGATTCTAATTTTTTTACCGCAGAGATAAAGGGTGAGAGGCTGAACTTTGGGTTGAGTGAGTTTGCCTTTATCACTGGCCTTAGATGTTTTACAGAAGTAACAGACTTTGGTTACATAACTAAGTATGACAGTAAAACAATGAGGACCTATTTTTCGAACATAGAAAAAATTGAGAAGTCATACTTCAAACAAATTGTAACCAGCCGTAGTTGGGTGAATGATGAGGATGCAGTCAAGCTGTGTATTCTCTATCTAATAGAATTCTTCCTTTGTCCTTCAGAGAAAGATAATGGTTTGATAGACCATTTTAGGTTCTACTTGGTGGACTCGGGGCAATATGCGAATTTCACATGGGGTATCGAAGCTTATACATAATTGCTTCAATTCGTTAGGCACAAGCTCACCCCTTCTGTGCATTTTTATCTCATTCGAGGTTTTGCACTCGCTATGCAAATCTAGTTGTATGAGTGTTGCTCTACAGTCTACACTTATATAGCTACAATGGTTGGTAATTCGACCCCCCGTATACTTAACTAGACAGCTAGTAAGGACAAGATATGGATATCTGCATTGGAAGAGAGAATGCTCAAACCATCATGGATCAAGATAAATATTTTTAACTTCTAGACAGACAATTTAAAACAAATTATCTACACATTTTATACATATTATGACTAGGTCCCTCACATTTTATTTTTCACTCAGTTCACCAACATGCTTGAAGCCCCAGAAGAGCTTTGAAGAATGACTTTGCCAGACAAAGTTGAATATATCCTTGAAGAAGTTGAAACAAAGGTCGAGCATCCGACAGATGCTCCATCTCCATCCGGACATAAGTAGGCAATGAGAATAGATAACAAGAAAGATATTGTGAAACAATTAAAAAAATTAAGAAAAGATGTTGATAAGGTAACCTCTTAAGATAATCCTAGCTGGTTTCTTTAATTTATGTTATGCAAATTATTTCTTTAACTCTTTATATTTTAATACGTAGGTCGGTTCAGACCTTGAAATATTCAAGAAAGAGGTATGCTTAATTCTTGGTACATATATATATATATATATATATATACACACATGTAAGCCTCTAATTGTCAGATATATTATAACATTTTTTTTGTTTTTTAGGTTTTTCAAGAACTGGGTAGCATTCGACTGCTACTCAATGATTCCATCAAGTCTGTGTTACACGCAATAAAAAGTCAACAACATACGAACATTGATGCTAAGGTTTCATTCGAAATATATTCATTTTGGACATTAACTTTTACCATGTTTATGTTTATAATAGCATTCATAAAGTACATAACCTAACAAATTCACAATGCAGTTTACTGGTAGTTCTACAAAAAATGATGAGCATTACAAAGAAAAGAACAAAAAATAGAATCCAGGCAGCAGTGCTAAACTAGTGTTAGGCAGCAGCAGTAAAACAGGTATTTTAACAGTTTAAAAACAATTTGATGATAAATAATCTACATTATATTTACATTATATCTCCATATAGCCTAAATTACCAACAAATAATCTACATTATATTTCCATTTGTTGTCTTAGATACAGAACACATGTCTGACATTCAAAATGAGGAGAATCTTCCTGCAAGTGTTGACTTATCTTCCCAATTTCAAGGGGTATTGGAGGAAGAAACTTCAAATATGATTTAGTACATTTTATCTACATATTTCACAATACATATTACATCTGAGCTAAAAGACAACATTTCAACAAATTAACTATAATTAAACTATAATGTCACGACCAAAAATCCACTTGGTCATGATGGAACCTAACTCAACCCGTCAGGTAAGACAATTAACAACTATCCAATTTAGATGAGATTTATTAAGAAAAGAAAGGATAATAAAACTGCTTTTATACAAGAATGTTCAAGGACTGGTAGTATAAATCACGAGTTTTTAAGATCAGAATTTACAAAGTTGGTATGAAACGAATACATCATCTATTCGAAATGTACATAAATAGATTTTTATAAATCTAAGGCTACAATGAACAAGAGATAGCTATAACTGGAACGCAGGCACGTCTTCAAATTCCGCTCCCGTCGGTCACAGTAACATCAACATCCAATATCTGCACGCAAGGTACAGAAGTGTAGTATGAGTACAACCGACCCCATGTACTCAATAAGTAATAAACCTAACCTTAGGTTGAAAGTAGTGACGAGCTGGAATACAGGTTAAAGTCCAACACCAATAGCCTGCAACAACTCATAACAATACAATAAAAGTGGTATAGGGAATAACTCAGAAATAAAATGTTCAGCTCGTTCACAGTTCCAGAAAATAGACATGCTTTTTAAGTATAACAGTAAAAAGCCACCGAAAACACTAAAATATAAGTAAGTTTGTAAAATCTTGATTTTCCTTCCAAAACTTTTCAACAGATAAATGTTTCATTACCAAATGGCATGAGGAAAAAGTACATCTCTATGCCTACATGTCAATGTGTTTGAGAAGTCATGAATGACGTGATACCGTACAACATGAGAAAAAATGTGTCTTTATGCTTGTACGTCAAGTGTGCATATCAATGCAGTACAACATAGTGAACAACCATATGCATACTCTCAGAGTATCAATCCACTCAGTACTCTCAATCACTCGACACTCGCACTCGCACTCAATAGATACCTGCGCTCACTGGGGGTGTGTGCAGACTCCAGAGGGGTACCTTCAGCCCACGCGCTATAATCCGCACGGACAACTCACGTGCTATAATATCAATATCTGGATCCACACGGACAACTCACATGCTATAGTAGCAATATATGGATCCGTACGGACAACTCACGTGCTATAATATCAATATCTGGATCCACACGGACAACTCACATGCTATAGTAGCAATATATGGATCCGTACGGACAACTCACGTGCTATAGTATCAATAACCTCACAATCAGGCCCTCGGCCTCACTCAGTCATCAATCTCTCCAGTCTCTCGGGCCTACAATGCCATAAAACTAGCCCAAAAATGATGATATAATGTGTCAATATATAGTAACAGAGACTGAGATATGATATGAAATGAATGAACATGACTGAGTATGAAATTACAATTTAAACATATAATTTGATAGCAGAAATGACCTCAGTGGGTCCCAACAGAATAAGTGTGTAGCCTAGACATGGTTTCTAACATGGATCGCAGCTCAATAACTCTAGTACATAGAGATTTCATGTTTACAGATAAGTTTAGGCAACTACACAACACCAAAGAAATAACGGAGTTATAATTCACACGGTGCACACCCACACGCTCGTCACCTAGCATGTGCGTCACCTTAACAGCAAATACATAACACGAAATTCGAGGTTTCATACCCTCAGCACTAACTTTAGAAGTGTTACTTATCTCGAACAAGCCAATTCCAATACCGAGCAAGCCAAGCGATGCTCCAAAATTCCATCCCGCGCGTACCGACCTCATAATGGCTAGAAACTAGCCAAAAGAAACTCGCAAGCTCGCCGCGGCTCGGACTTTTTGGGTTGAACAATGCACCGGAAAGTAAAGGAAAAATGTTTGGCAATAAAATGTATTTCTGCGGTCCATTATGTGACCGCAGAATCACTCTGCGGNTAGCAAAAAGAAACTCGCAAGCTCGCCGCGGCTCGGACTTTTTGGGTTGAACAATGCACCGGAAAGTAAAGGAAAAATGTTTGGCAATAAAATGTATTTCTGCGGTCCATTATGTGACCGCAGAATCACTCTGCGGACTGCATAATGGTCGCAGAGTGAAGCAGTTCATTGGGCCAGTGGGAAGCAATTATGTGGTCGACTATGCGACTGCATAACTGTTATGCGGTGCACTATGCGACCGCATAACAGTTATGCGGACCTCATAGTGACCGCAGACACATGCAGATTTTGGTCGTTTTGGACACCAATTATGCGACCGATATACGGTCTGCATAACCATTATGCGGTCGCATATGCAACGGCATAACCTATTCCGGAGCTTCATTTTTGGGTTTTTAAAACCCGACCCTACTTTGTTAAATACACGTTTTGGGTCATTTTTGAGGTATAATCTGATATTTTAGAATGAGAGAGAGAGTGCCCTAGAGTGAGAAGGTGTTCTTCAATAATTGTTCTTAAATTCTTGCTCATGTTTTGGAAGATTAAGAAGGGAAACTCACTAGGTCTTCATCCTAGAGGTAAGATTCTACACCCTAACCCTCAATTTCGAATTTTGTCTAGAAATGGATAATTAACAACATAATATTTGGGCATGAGAGTTGTTTATTTTACATGCATGTGTTATCAAAGGGTGTAGGAAGATTGTTGAGCTAAAAATGGTAAAGATTGGGTTGTGGGATGATGGAATCCTCCATAAAAGGACCTTGAAATCTTATGCACACCTAGTGTTTGATAAAATGCTCAAATGAGGTAGAACCATGATCATCTTCCTAATTTTGGTTCAATTTGTTATATTTCTAAAATAGATTGAATTTTCTAAGAATTCCGGAACATTTAGAGTGTAAGGAAGCTCAAGTGAGGTATGTTGACTAAACGCTTCTCTTAGAATTGGATTCCACCATATTCAAGTGAATTATGTAAGTCCCGAGTGGTTCCTTATAAAATTGGCTATTCCGAGTAAGATTGGGTTGAAAGATATATGCTCAACAAGTATCCCAGATGCTTTATTCATGTTATGTTATCAACTAAGGATGTGTTAAAAATGGGCTGTGCATTAATAATGTTTCGACTTCAAGTCAAGTTCAAACGAAGGCTATTATGACAAATTTTGTGAAATATCTCTATGTGCTTTAGACTCTAAATTGCTCACATGTGTACTACACATCTTGATTTGAATTGTATTTATTGTTGATGATGATGATGATAATAATTGAAATTGAAAAGGTGAGCATAAAATACTGAATATGGCCAACGTGCCAAGAATTATCTTATAATTATGGCCATTAGTGCCAATGAAATGAAAAGATGTGAAAGTAATATGAAATGCGATGATTAATATAAACAGGTTGATGCCTCGAATAAGACAGCTTAGCCTGTCGGGTCGTGATCGGACACCATGCCGCACACATGCTGGTGATTGTGCTGGAAATTATAATTGAAATTGTGATTGTGGTCGATGTCCCTAATGTATAGCCTAGCCGGTCGGGTCGTGATCGGACTCCCTGTTAAAGACGGTAGTATTAATATTGAGAGTAATTATGGTTGATGTCTCTAATGAGATAGCCTAGCCGATCGGGTCATGATCGGACTCCGTGCTGAGAGTACGGTGGTACTGATTTTGTGAATAATGGTATTGTGGACAATGGTATATCGATACTACAAATCTCCCAATGTGAGATATGGGAATTAATTTGAATACTGTATTGATCCTAAATTGAGGTTTGATGTTGATTAAGGCTTTCATTGATATTATGATCATCTTGTTTGTATTATTTGTCATTTTATTGAGAGGGTGTTTAGTTATACATACTAGTGTTATTCGACAGTACTAATGTCCCTTTTGCCGGGGGCGTTGCATCTTTAAATGGATGCAGGTGGTTCCCCAGCCGGAGATATTGAACAGTGATAGCAGTACAACTTCTTCCCAGCTGACTTGGTGAGCCCCACTTCATCCCGGGGTCATGTATCGTTTATCTTTTGTGTATTCTGTTTGAGGTATAGCCGGGCCTTGCTTGCGGCATTATCATTGTACTCTTTCTTATCTATAGAGGCTCCATAGACATAGTGTGGGTTGTGTATTGGTGCTGGGAAAGACAAACTATGTTATGTTGTGGTTGTATTACTTGTTCCATTTGAGACTTTAAAAATGATGAAAACTATTGGTAATGAATTGGTATTGTAGACATGGTCATGTTGTGTCTAATTAATGAAAATATGCATTATCTCCATTTGTGAATGAGTTTGGGTAGAAGAAAATCTAACAGGCTTGCTCGGTCGGGTTCACTCGGTTGAGCGTCGGTCGCGCTCCTCGATTTTGGGGCATGGCACCAAGCCCGCGCCTCAAAACCCAATGAAACTCAAAAAACCCGACAACCCATTCAATTATGAGTCCAACCATACTAGTTTCACTCAAATCCAACTTCGAGTTAATATTCAAAACTCAAAAACTCACTCTATGAGACTTTAGGCGAAAATCCCCAATTTTCTCTTTAAAGCCCATAATCCAATTACCAAAAATGAAGATACAATATAGACATATAATCCAAACCGAGTTTAGAACACTTACCCCAATCCTTTTGATGAAATTTGCCTCCAAAATTGCCTTAATCCGAGTCCCACATCTCACAATATGAACAAAACGACCAAACCTTGGATTTAAAACTTCTACCTAGTCATTCCGCTTCTACGGACACAAGAGCCGCTTCTGCGACACGAGCTCCGCTTCTGCGGACTCCACTAGTCAGTCGACTCCTCACACCCGCGGATCTCCATCCGCTTCTGCGCAACCGCAGGTGCGAAGCCAAACGCGCTTTTGCGCTCGTTCTCGCTTCTGTGCCCAGGGCCCTCACTTCTGCGGGGCCGCAGATGCGCTCCAATTTTCGCTTCTGCGATATTCCCCAGCCAAGCCTACTTGCGCTTTTGCGATCAACTGTCCGCATCTTCACCCATTCTTCCGCAAATGCGGAAACACCAGAACCAGCATACCTACAACAATGCAACATGAAACGAAAATGATCTGAACCTCGTCCGAAACTCACTCGGGTCACCTGGGACCCCGTCCCAATATTCCAACAAGTTCCATAATATAACATGGACCTACTCGAGGCCTCAAATCACAAATAACAATATCTAAATGACGAATCGCACCTCAATTCGAACTAGAATGAACTTTGAACTTTCAACTTCCAAAACTCGCGCTGAAACATATCAAATCAACCTGGAATGAACCCAAATTTTTCACACAAGTCCCAAATGACATAACGAATCTATTCAAATTCTCGGAACCACAATCCGAACCTGATATCCTCAAAGTCAACTTCCGGTCAAACGTATGAACTTTCCAAACATTCAAATTTCCTACTTTCGCCATTTAGCACCGAATCCTTCTAGGAATATCCAAATGCAAATTCGGGCATACGCCCAAGTCCAAAATCACCATCCAGACCTAACGAAACCATCAACACTCCGTTCCGGGGTCGAATTCACAAAAATCAAACTTGGTCAACTCTTCCATCTTAAAGCTTAAAGCTTAAATCATGAAATCCATTATTCCAAATAGATGCTGCATAACCTGAAAACCAAAACCGACGATTCACATAAGTCATAATACATCATACGGAGCTACTCATGCCCGTAAACTATCGAGCGAAGTGCAAATGCTCAAAATGACCGGTCGGGTCGTTAAATCCTCCCCCACTTAAACATACATTCATCCTCGAACGTGCCAAGAGGTGTGCCAAAGCCCTCAAACCGCCGTGTAACCTTACCATGCACCTACCCGGGGATAATCCCACGTCACCCAATTCTATGTAGGCCTGACAACACAACATACTGAAAATCATTACTTCAACCTTGGCCCTTAAACTACATAATCCACTTTCCAACATTCGAAATTTCTTACAAGACCTACATCTCACCTCTACACACTGTATAAGTCTGAACAAGATGTATCAATCCACAACCATAACCCCAGATATAATCACATAACATACTACACAACTCGCAGCACCATTCCCGACCACAGTAACTACTCAAACCAACCTGGTACTAGTATTGAACCCCATATCAAACAAAACCTCATTCCAAAACCTTCATACACTGCCGATAATGAAAGAAACACGCGGGATCTCATAACCACTTATCAGATCAACAAGTCATGGAGCTTCCTCTCCTTAGAGAAGAACTATAGCCAATTTCTAAGTCGATCGGCGACATTATCCTTTCAAATATACTGCAGTCAAATCAGATAACACCCATCCTAGGCCCGGCGACCTCAGCTTATCAAATACAAGCTACTCTACTGACATGCCACACCAACACTACATGGGGCCACAAAACGTGCAATCCGTGCACCAATACGCAACAATTCAAATGTACTCAAACATAGAAAAATGACTCAAACTAGAGAACCATCCCGCAACTTCAACAAGTACCACCACAACCGCAATGCTACAAACCCATCATATATAGTTGAACCAAAATACACGAATCTAAAACAAAGGATCATATCTCGACGTATCCCAGCTGAAATGTGTGACCCCATCCAAATACTGGTCCATATGAAATACTCCCAGCTACCATGCTCAAAACCAACAACTGCGCGCAATTTGACGCCTAGTACCAAAAGTGCCTGAACGCAACCACCGAGGAGAAAACAACACCATACATCATAACCGGACAAAGGCCATAACCAAAGCGCAATCAACCATTCCGAACCCCAATAACCATTCTGTTAGAATTCTGCTATAACACCCAAATAGGACCACACTATGTGTGCATATAACCAACAAATCCAAACACCTCGTGGCATAGAAGAGTAACACATAGATCATATCAGAGCACGAATAAGCTTCACTCTAACCGAATGGCACATCCCCCAATAATAGCAATACGGAGTCGACCAATCTGACCCGATGTATAATACAGATCCTCGTTGGGCCTATCAATGCGCCCCAAATCAACTCTGGTCATCCACAAATTGATAACTAATTCTCCGAAAGTCCATAATGACCTAACCATAACATATACTATCATCTGGCTAGCTTTGGCCACGTTTTCACAGGCCACAATCACGAATCAATCTGATTCTGAGAACTCCTGGTCTCTAAATCCGTAGAACCCACGAATTACCATATCTTATCCCAACTCCGCCGCCCGAATGTCTAACACATCTCTCATACATGACCATCCCACGAGGAATGCTTCTAAAAGTCTTCTGTGCCACATAACAAAATTTGAATATCAGCAGCTGATCAACCAGGCGAGTACCGCAATATCAATGAAGCATCCATAAGTCAAAATACAGTGCACCTTCTGAAATGTACACTCTCCCCAGGCAATACCAAACAGTTATAGCATTCATCTAAACCTCAGAAACCGTCCATGTTGCCTAAGAATTCATGACCTCCCCTTTAAAACTGAACCGTGATCTTGCACATACAAATCTTGATCCTACACAACACACCACCTTTATTATGCCATCATATGAAAAGTACCAGAATCTCATAATCAACTCTGAGTCCAGCAGATATATATACTCAATTAGCCAGGAACCTTCCATTGATCTCATCCAAGAGAAACTCACAACACGCAATACGCTCCCCACGCCAACAGGAATATACATCTCAAATCGTGGTAGAAACCATTGAGAATACTTTGAAATCCATTTGCCCATAACCCAGCCATCAGAACTGAGTCCCTCTAACTCAACCACGCCATGCAGGTCGCCAAAACACACGAGCATTGCCACAAAACACCTGTAGAGACTCACCACATCATAAGTACCCCAAGGAACCAATCGTATTTATTACCTTGCTGATCTGACATACTACCAAGCTGTACTATTTCTCTGAGTTCCTTCTAAATTACCCTCAAGGTAACACTTCTTATTGCCAGAACACCACGATCCTTAACCAAAACTCACCACCGGAGATCCTAGCGTAAAACCACACCGCCCTTATGCCCATAGACCTCCATATTTTCCCTTAAGTACCCCAAAAGTACCACAACCGAGACACCCACTCTAAAGAGTCCTTATGTGAGTTGAAAGTCGTTTCCTTCACCTTTCTGATACTGAATGAAGAATCCATAATGATATAGAAATACCGTGAGTCCCGACACCATCCAATGTAAATCTCAGTTTCTAGCCTTATACCAATCCGCAAAATTCTCAATTGCTATATATAAATCTTGAATCCATTAGAACCTTTTTGAGAGTCATCCACTCCGCTCAAATCTCAATTGCACCGACAAATGGGTGGAATGACCTGTGCCTCATTAGCACGACAACACCTGAAGAAGTAACCCTGCCTTAATGCGATCGAGCAAAGTCCTACTCCATGCGCACTACATCTTCCACAATAACAACTCAATCATTCCATGGTTCCTATATACCCATAAAGTATAACATAACCCGTATCCAGAAATTCCTTTACTCAAGTCACCCTCGATCTTAATCTCTGCAAGTCATTTTCGATTCATAAGTATGCCTCAAACCGAAACCAGTACAACACATAACCACGTAATCAAATCGTCAATAGCAGACTCCCCCACTTGGCTCAAAGCCACAGAACAAAACACTCGATAACTCATAATACCCATACTCTATTACTACCATAATCTCGCACCGAAGTTCAACTAAACCCTTCATAAGCTCATATAACACCAACCATATAGTATCTCAAATCATCTACTAAGCTCGCAGACATCCACGTGACGATCCGGTCAACTTTCTCAACCAAATTCAAATTCAAATCTTAAAACATATACCCCGCTTGTAGAAAAGAAACTCTCCACATAACATCATAAGGATCACACCTCTGTAGATTACTCTGCAGGAGATAACCCACCTGCTTAGCCTCAAATTGGCATCTTGCTATACCCTTTCGCAGCCACGATTACTACCCATTACTTAATCTTCCTGAGTCTGAACTCACAACAAGACGTAAAAAATCTACTTCGTTCCACAATTAAACAACATGAAAAAATTTTCAACACACTCATAACTCGAGATTGTACGTCACATCAAGAAAAAAATCAAGCACCGAATAGTCCTTTTTACATCTCAAGCAAACTATTCTCGTCACAATCAAACCATTGGAACACATCCCGTAGTCACATCATACTCATCATATTGCCATCCAGCTACTCATCAAGCCATAATTTCCACTAATAGGGATATTACTGGACAAATAAGTCCAAAAGAACATACTCATACACAACCAAAATTTCCATGCTCAACTTACAGTCAAACCTCAGCCTCAAGTCCTCCAGACTGGCCCATCATCATCACACCGAAATCACATCTCACACCTCATCCATGGAATCACTTGCCGGCAATGCACAGCTGATATCGAGCGCTCCCATGCGCATACGAATGCGTGGAAGGAATTCAAAGCGTTACACTCCAAGCTGAACCAATGCCGCATGATAAAGAATGAAAGATGGGAAATTTGTCCTAAATGCCCTATACCCTCTCAAAGATAGGTACGAATGTCATCATACCGATCCGCAAGACTCTACTAGACACTTGCTCATGACTTGTAGAACCTATGAACCTAGAGCTCTGATACCATCTTGTCACGACCCAAAATCCACTTGGTCATGATGGCACCTAACCCAACCCGTCAGGTAAGCCAATTAACAACTATCCAATTTAGATGAGATTTATTAAGAAAAGAAAGGATAATAAAGTTGCTTTTATACAAGAATTTCCAAGGACTGGTACTACAAATTACGAGCTTCTAAGATCAGAGTTTACAAAGTTGGTATGAAATGAATACATCATCGGTTCGAAATGTACATAAATAGATTTTTATAAATCTAAGGCTACCATGAACAAGAGGGAGCTACAACCGGAACACAGGTACGTCTTCAAATCACGCTCCCGTCGATCACATCAACATCAACATCCAATATCTGCACGCAAGGTACAAAAGTGTAGTATGAGTACAACCGACCACATGTACTCAATAAGTAACAAACCTAACCTTATGTTGGAAGTAGTGACAAGCTGGAACACATGTCAAAGTCCAACACCAATAGCTAGCAACAGCTCATAACAATACAATAAAAGTGGTACAGGGAATAACTCAAAAATAAAATGTTCAGCTCATTCACAGTTCCAAAACATAGACACATTTTTCAAGTATAACAGTGAAAACCCAAATCTTTTACTGAAAATACCAAAATATAAGTAAGTTTGTAAAATCGTGATTTTCCTTCCAAAACTTTTCAACATGTGAATGTTTCATTATCAAATGGCATGAGGAAAAAGTACATCTCTATGCCTACATATCAATGTGTTTGAGAAGTCATGAATGACGTGATACCGTACAACATGAGGAAAAATGTGTCTCTATGCTTGTACATCTCTATCCCTGGAAATTGTAGATTTCTTATATATCATTCGAAATTATTTTGTTAGGGAATGTACTACATGATTTACTTGGGTTTATTGGTTATTATTTGCTCTATTATGTAGATGTTAGTTTCATTTTATGTAAATAAATTGTATATATTATGTCTAGTTGTTACTTTCTAATTTCTTGCTCTAAACATAATTTTATCAGTGTATTTGCAGCTTCAATACAGTCAGTTGTTGTTATATATGTTTACTAATTTTGTAACTTACTTGTATGCAATGTATTAATATCTTTCTGACTGTAGCTAAATTGTAGTTGAATTTTATTTATTTTGTTTTTTGGTCTTCAAACAAGTTTTATTAACTTACTGTTTCTTTTGGTGCAGAATCGAACATTTATAGCCTATTTTTCGAAATCATTGTGTCAGGGGATGTACTACTTGATTTAGTTGGTTTTATTAGTTATTATTTGCTCTATTTGTAGATGTTAGTTTCATTTTCTGTAAACAAATTGCATATATTATGTCTTGTTGTTACTTTCTAATTTCTTGCTCTAAACATAATTTGTAGCTTCAACGTAGTCAGTTGTTATATATGTTTACTAATTATATAACTTACTTGTATGCAATGTATTAAAGTCTTTCTGACTGTAGCTAAATTGTAGGAGAATTGTATATATTTTATTTTTGGGTCTTCAAACAAGTTTTATTAACTTACTGTTTCTTTTGGTGCAGAATCGAATATATTTTGCACCACATGATGTTGATTATGGTATCACTAGGTTCCCGACATTATCTGACCCTACTGTTCCTGGCCAAATCAAGGTGTTATTGTCTGAAAATGGGTTAAAGTTGTTTAAGAAGACATGTTTTGGGCATTTGCGTTCCCTGCCCAAAATATGTATCCAAAATCAGGCAATTCACCTTCTAATGAAGTATGAATTGAACGCATCCGATTCTAATTTATTTACAGCAGAGATAAAGGGTGAGAGGCTGAACTTTGGGTTGAGTGAGTTGGCCTTTATCACTGGCCTTAGATGTTTTATAGAAGTAACAGACTTTGGTTACACAACTAAGTATGACGGTAAAACAATGAGGAGCTATTTTTCGAACATGGAAAAAGTTGAGAAGTCATACTTCAAACAAATTGTAACCAGCCATAGTTGGGTGAATGATGAGGATGGAGTCAAGCTGTGTATTCTCTATCTGATAGAATTCTTCCTCTATCCTTCAGAGAAAGATAATAGTTTGATAGAACATTTTAGGTTCTACTTGGTGGACTCGGGGCAATATGCGAATTTCGCACGGGGTATCGAAGCTTAGACATAATTGCTTCAATTCGTTAGGCACAAGCTCACCGCTTCTGTGCATTTTTATCTCATTCGAGGTTTTGCACTCGCTATGCTAATCTAGTTGTATGAGTGTTTCTCTACAGTCAACACTGATATAGCTACAATGGTTGGTAATTCGATCCCTCGCATACTTAATTGGACAGCTAGTAAGGACAAGATATGGATATCTGCATTGGAACAGAGAATGATCAAACCATCATGGATCAAGGAAAATATTTTTTATCTTCTAGACAGACAATTTAAAATATATTATCTACACATTTTATACATATTATGACTAGGCCCCTCACATTTTGTTTTTCACTCAGTTCACCAACATGCTTGAAGCCCCAGAAGAGCTTTCAAGAATGACTTGCCAGACAAAGTTGAATACATCCTTGAAGAAGCTGAAACAAAGGTCGAGCATCCGACAGATGCTCCATCTCCATCTGGACATAAGCAAGCAATGGGAATAGATAACAAGAAAGATATTGTAAAATAATTAAAAAAATTAAGAAAAGATGTTGATAAGGTAACCTCTTAAGATAATCCTAGCTGGTTTCTTTAATTTATGTTATGCAAATTATTTCTTTAACTCTTTCTATTTTAATACGTAGGTCGGTTCAGACCTTGAAATATTCAAGAAAGAGGTATGCTTAATACTTGGTACATACATACATATATATATATATATATATATATATATATATATACACACACACACACTAATTGTCAGATATATTATAACATTTTTTTGTTCTTTAAGTTTTTCAAGAACTAGGTAGCATTCGACTGCTACTCAATGATTCCATCAAGTCTGTGTTACAGACAATAAAAAGTCAACAACATACGAACATTGATGCTAAGGTTTCATTCGAAATATATTCATTTTGGACAATAATTTTTACCATGTTTATGTTTATAATAGCATTCATAAAGTACATAACCTAACAAATTCACAATGCAGTTTACTGGTAGTTCTACAAAGAATGATGAGCATTACAAAGAAAAGAACAAAAAACAGAATCCAGGCAGCAATGTTAAACCAATGTTAGGCAGCAGCAGCAAAACAGGTATTTTAATAATTTTAACACAATTTGATGGCAAATAATGTACATTATATTTACATTATATCTACATTATATCTACATATAGCCTAAATTACCAACAAATAATCTACACTATATTTTTAATTGTTGTTCTAGATACAGAACACATGTCTGACATTCAAAATGAGGAGAATGTTCCTGCAAGTGTTGACTTATCTTCCCAATTTCAAGGGGCATTGGAGGAAGAAACTTCAGGTATGATTTAGTACATTTTATCTACATATTTCACAACACATATTACATCTGAGCTACAAGACAACATTTCAACAAATTAACTATAATTAAACTATAATGTCACGACCCAAAATCCACTTGGTCGTGATGGAACCTAACTCAACCCGTCAGGTAAGCCAATTGACAACTATTCAATTTAGATGAGATTTATTAAGAAAAGAAAGGATAATAAAACTACTTTTATACAAGAATTTCTAAGAACTGGTAGTACAAATCAGGAGCTTCTAAGATTAGAATTTACAAAGTTGGTATGAAACGAATACATCATCTGTTCGAAATGTACATAAATAGATTTTTATAAATCTAAGGCTACAATGAACAAGAGATAGCTATAACTGGAACGCATGCACGTCTTCAAATCCCGCTCCCGTCGATCACAGTAACATCAACATCCAATATCTGCACGCAAGGTGCAGAAGTGTAGTATGAGTACAACCGACCCCATGTACTCAATAAGTAACAAACCTAACCTTAGGTTGAAAGTAGTGACGAGCTGGAATACCGGTCAAAGTCCAACACCAATAGCCAGCAACAACTCATAACAATACAATAAAAGTGGTACAGGGAATAACTCAGAAATAAAATGTTCAGCTCGTTCACAGTTCCAGAAAATAGACATGCTTTTTAAGTATAATAGTGAAAATTCAAATCTTTTTTACCGAAAACACCAAAATATAAGTAAGTTTGTAAAATCTTGATTTTCCTTCCAAAACTTTTCAACAGGTAAATGTTTCATTACCAAATGGCATGAGGAAAAAGTACATCTCTATGCCTACATGTCAATGTGTTTGAGAAGTCATGAATGACGTGATACCGTACAACATGAGAAAAATGTGTCTTTATGCTTGTACGTCAAGTGTGCATGTCAATGCAGTACAACATAGTGAACAACCATATGCATACTCTCAGAGTATCAATCCACTCAGTCCTCCCAACCACTCGGCACTCGTACTCGCACTCAATAGGTACTTGTGCTCACTGGGGAGGGGGGGTGTGCAGTCTCCGGAGGGGCTCTTTCAGCCCAAGCGCTATAATTCTCACGGACAACTCACGTGCTGCACGGATAACTCACGTGCTATAATATCAATATCTGGATCCGCACAGACAACTCACATGCTATAGTATCAATATCTGGATCCGCACGGACAACTCACGTGCTATAGTATCAATAACCTCACAATCAGGCCCTCGGCCTCACTCAGTCATCAATCTCTCTAGTCTCTCGGGCCCACAATGCCATGAAACTAGCCCAAAATGATGATATGATGTGTCAATATATAGTAACAGAGATTGGGATATGATATGAAATAAATGAACATGACTGAGTATGAAATTACAATTTAAGCATATAATTCGACAGCAGAAATGACCTCAGTGGGTCCCAACAGAATAAGTATGTAGCGTAGACATGGTTTCTAATATGGATCACAGCTCAATAACTCTAGTACGTAGAGATTTCATGTTTACAGATAAGTTCAGGCATACACAGCACCAAAGAAATAACGGAGTTACAATTCAGACAGTGCATGCCCACACACCCGTTACCTAGCATGTGCGTCACCTCAACAGCAAACACATAACATGAAATGCAGGGTTTCATACCCTCAACACTAAGTTTAAAAGTGTTACATACCTCGAACAAGCCAATTCCAATACCTATCAAGCTAAGCGATGATCCAAAATGCCATCCTGCGCGTACGGACCTCTGAATGGCTCTAAACTAGCCAAAAGCAACTCAAATACATCAAATAAAGCCTAAGGAAACAATTTTAATTGATAAAGGTCGAATCTTAACCAAAACCCAAAATCGACCTAAAAGCTCACCTGGGCATGCACCTCGGAACCTGATGAAACTCACAAAAAACGATAACCCATTCAATTATGACTCTAATCATACTAGTTTCACTCCAATCCGACTACGAGTTGACATTCAAAACTCAAAAACTCACTCTATGAGACTTTAAGCTAAAATCCCCAATTTTCTCTTTAAAGCCCATAATCCAATTACCAAAAATAAAGATAAAATATCGAAATATTATCAAAATCGAGTTTAGAACACTTATCCCAATCCTTGTAATGAAATTTGCATCCAAAATCGCCTCAATCCGAGTCCCGCATCTCAAAATATGAACAAAACGACCAAACCCTCGATTTAAAGCTTCTGTGGCACGAGCTCCGCTTCTGCAGACTCCACTAGCTAGTCGACTCCTTGCACCTGCGGATCTCCATCTACTTCTGCGCAACCGTAGGTGTGAAGCCAGATGCGCTTCCATACTCCTTCTGCGCCCAGGGCCCTCGCTTCTGCGGGGCCGCAGATGCGCTCCAATTTCTGCTTTTGTGATCTTCCCCAGCCAAGCCTACTTGTGCTTCTACGATCAACTGTCCGCATCTGCAGACTCGCATCTGCGCCCATTCTTCTGCAGATGTAGAAACACCAGTACCAGCATACCTAGAGCAATGCAACATGAAACGAAAATGATCTGAACCTCGTCTGAAACTCACCCGGGCCACCCGGGACCCCGTACGAATATATCAACAAGTTCCATAACATAACACGAACCTACTCGAGGCCTCAAATCACACATAACAATATCGAAACGACGAATCGCACCTCAATTCAAACTAGAATAAACTTTGAACTTTCAACTTTCAAAACTCGCACCGAAACATATCAAATCAACCCGGAATGAACCCAAATTTTGCACACAAGTCCCAAATGACATAACGAAGCTATTCAAATTCCCAGAACCACAATTCGAACCCGATATACTCAAAATCAACTTCCGGTCAAACTTATGAACTTTTCAAACCTTCAAATTTATGACTTTCGCCATTTAGCGCCGAATCCTTCTAGGAATATCCAAATGCAAATTCGGGCATACGTCCAAGTCCAAAATACTATCCGTACCTAATAGAACCATCAACACTCCATTCCAGAGTCAAATTCACAAATGTCAAACTTGGTCAACTCTTCCATCTTAAATCTTAAAGCTTAAATCATGAAATTCATTCTTCCAAATTGATTCCGCATAACTTGAAACCCAAAACCGATGATTCACATAAGTCATTATACATCATACAGAGCTACTCATACCCATAAACTACCGAGCGAAGAGCAAATGCTCAAACCGACCGATCAGGTCGTTACATACAATTTATCTATGGTGTTGTTTCTGTTTATTACAAATGTTCTACAATTTTATTAAGTTACACACATTTATTATAGCATAGAAGGAAACTATGCATGTGGACTCTCCAAAATAGGATGCAAAACTTGGCATATAAGTAGAGCATTTAAATGAGGAGAAAAAGATTATTCCTTTGCAATCCCCCATTTAACAAGCAAATGTTATACAACAAGGAGACGATTGTAATGAAGATTTCACTAGTATTATATGTTACAATATAATTGTAGGAAAAAAATAACAGCTTTCATATAAGTTTCAGTTTTCCCAAAAGAACTAATGCAACCAATATACAATGTTGTTCTTTTGTTTTAAATTTTATTGGTGAACCAGCCGACTACATCAATGTAGGTGATTTGAACAATGACTTCAGGTCTGGAAAAAGGGCAGTAACACTTGATGAATTTGAGCTGCCGGAGAAATTCTCACAGACTGTTAAGTTCGGTGAGGTAAATGAAGATGAAACAACCCCTATGCATCAGGGAAGAACAAGGGTTCCTGGAAAGCATGCCAGATCCCCCTTTCTCCCTTATTACAGTTATGGGGGAAACACTTCAGTTGGACCTCCTCCAATTTTCGACATCAAACATCCATTTAATGGGGTTATTGGCGACGATGGTGATCCTGACTTGTTGGGATAATTCAATAAGTGGTTATATTTAGGTACCGACACGGTTTCAAAGAGGTTAGATTATACATTTTTTTCATATTATCGAGTGCATACAATTTATGAATTTCCAACTGAAACTACATAATAATTGTACTTGCTATGTCTTTAAATAGGAGGAAGGCACCTTATACTTTAAAATATAATCAGCCCAAGTTGTGGTTTGATCTTGGAGTGGAGAAAGTTGATAAAAAGGACTGATTTTATACTTTGGAACATCCCAGGCAAGTATCAACAACATGGTACACACATACCCTGGCAAATTTTAATGATTAGATGTAGTATTCTGTTATTTTAGAAATATGTAGATTTTTTGTTTGAAAATTGTAGTTAAATTGTATGAAGCAATGAGAAATAATGAAATCTATTTTTTTTTTGCAGCACATTGATGCTATTTTATACTATTTGAGGAAGAGAGAAAAGTATGGTCCTAAAAACAAAACATGGTTTACAACCACTAACTGTATGTTCAAGACTAGAATTGAACAAATTTATGAGAGGTACATTAATGCTCCTGCCGATAAGAAGCTTGATGTTGTCAAACCCCAGGACGTCATAGCAGAATACATATTGGGGTACCGATTACTTGCAAATGTTGCATGGGACAAAGTTGGTTTTTTGATTATGACCATAAATATTGTGGAGAAATTTCATTGGTTGTTGGATGTGTTTGACATCACCGATAGGGTTCTATATGTTTATGATTCTATGGTCTCTTTACAAAATGACAAACTTGTTGGTCGACAAGTTTGCTATTATGATCCCCCTCTAATTGTCATGCACCGGCTTCTATGGCAAGTGTCCAGACATCAACTACAAGAACATAAAGGCATACATTGAAAAAGGTATTACTGACCTTCTTGACATTCAGTGGTTGGTCGGTGAGATACCCCAGCAAAAAGAAGGATCACTATATGTGCTGCTTTCCTTCTATCTATTAAACTAATTGTATTTTACATTGAATGCTAAATCTTTTTCTCTATTATTTTTTTGCAGTGACTGTGGTGTATAAGTGGCGGCATTTGCAGAATATGTCGGCATTGGAGAGCTATCGATTTCAAAGGAAGACCTTTCTGATATTGATCAACACCGTCGACGCTATGGAGCGCTCCTTTGGGATTATGCTAGGAAAAAGCAAGAGCTTGGTGCAATTAGTGAAAGTGAGATGACTGGAAGATTAGCAAGAAGAAAAGGTGCACCAGTTGTGAACGAGAGAACACAAGTCCGAAAAAAGAAGAATTAGTTGCCCTTTTCAGTAGAAACATTGTAGTTAAAGTGTTTAGATGTAGCTGGATTGTAGTAAAGTTGTAGACAAATTGTTTATTAAGAAGGAGCCAACTGCAATTTATTTATAGCAGATTTGTGCTATAGTTGTTTTACCTTTTGTTTTGTTATTTTGTTCAGAATTCTACTACATAGAACAGAAAACATTTGTGGCTTATGTTTTGGTTGAAAGTTGTTAGTACTTGATCTCGATATTGGTACTATATAATTTCTTTACATCATAACTACAATTATGTCTACAACTACTATACAAAAATACATAATCTATTCAATTTAGCAGTGTTGTTAGGAAAGGCTGAAAGTAATAAATAAACCCAGTATTTGAACAAAACAACTACAAACCAATTGCATTAAGAGTTGAAATCTGTTTAGCAAATATTCATTATAGGAGACAATCTTTATTCAAATTAGCAACACAATTATACCACAACTATAATTCTCCAAAACAGACAAATACAACTTCATATGTCTTAAAGGACAGATTATCATCAATAGTACTCAGTAAAAAAAACTTTAAACTGTATCAATTTTTATTTGCTTTTGGGAGCATTCCTACAAGAGTCGATTACTAATAGTACTGATGCACGTGCTTTGTTAAAATTCCATCTCCTGCACAAGACAAACTAGGTCTTGATAGATTTTTCTATCGATTGAAGTTATTACGCTGGCTGATTAAATCTCTTCTTAACACCTTTAGGGGCTGTGAAGAGAGCCCAGTTCCAGGCCCTCTTTTAGAAAGAAAAAAATGGTACAAAAAGAGGGCTTGGGGGTAGCAGGCTCGCCTTCCGTTTTGATCATTTTGATAGAGGGGGATGAAGAAAGTGGACAAAACAGACTCATATTTCTCATCGAACAAATACAGGAAAAGAATCATATTGAAAATGCTCCTAACCCAACCCCCCAATTCCTTGGTGAAAAGAGCTGTCGCCTTTAAATCATCGAATAAAGAAAAGAAGGAACTGCTCGAAAGGGACCACACAACAATGGCTTATAACTGGAAAACGTCAGAGCTTTGAAAGCCTGAAATTGAGCTTGAATTTAAGTGTCCTTGAATTGAGCCTGTCGTATCCTTCCCAACCCAAGACGACAAGGCGGTAACGGAACTACGTCAACTCCGGAACGCATCATGCGGTTTCTTTCAATGCATGGGTTATGGAATCAAAATGTACTTAGCATGCCTACTTTTCCTTATTAGTTCAAATAGCCCTAGCTAGATTCTCAAGCTCTGATAAACCTGCAACAAGAACAACCTTTATTTTATGCCGTGCCGAAAGGACTAAGAGCTCTTATTCCACAGTCTCATGTCAAGCCTTTGATTCGACTTTTGGCAATGCCATTTCTAAAGAAAGGGAACCCGTTGGGAGAACCTAGATATGTCGATTTAGAAAAAGCCGATGCATACCGCTCCCCGGTCGTCGCTCTACTACGTCTGGCCCGTCCTCTAGGCACCTTTGGAAGGTAGGGAGTATGACAACATACACGCTTCCCTTTGGATCTTGATAAGGATATAACAACTATTCTACCTGGTGGGGGTGCCCATGTGACTCGCGATGGGCGTTTGATTATTCTAAGTCGAGATTGCAGTCTTCACGTTGTCGAACAGTCAACATTCTTTCTTTAGTTCAATTTTAGTCAATATGTTTTATACAAAAAGGAACCCATGCAACGATAGGAAATCCTTTTTTTAGAGAGCCAATGCCTTAAGACAGACCCTAATAGCAGTTGTCACCTACTTCACTAAAATGTGGTTCTAAAAAGAAGATTTAGCTTGGTATATTCCATCAAGAGAAAGCCATATGTTGACTAAGTAGTATTCCACTTGTGCAGTGGGTGTATGGGCTAGCCCATGGTGTGGTCATCTATGATATACTCAACTTCTTCTTTAGTAGGTTTATCTACAATATCTGGTAGTGCCCTCGTAGGCACGTTCCTCTCTGGGGCGGTCTGGTCTAATCGAAGTTAACTGACTCACATGGAATACGGGGTTCGTTTTCACCGAGCTGGTCTCTTGAGTACGGACTCCAAGTTCTTATGGCAGAGCATGAGGAGATTTATCATCAATATAATGATTGGAATGGAAACCAGAAGCACGACTAGCCCGCTTCCCATTACTCAATAGGGCAATTCCTCGCACATAATTAAGGGAGCCATTGAAAGGTGACTAAAACACCAGAAACTGGGACTACCCGAGTTAATGATAGAGGCAAGAACACTTTCCGGTGGGGCGGTCTCTTCCTTATTAACACGCGGCACACCAACTTGAAGTCTTATTTTTAAATCTCTCTCTACCTTCACAAAACTTCTCGCGCCCTTCTCGTAGATTTTACTTGCTCTTAGGCTACCGTTGACCGGCTTCGCGAGACTATTTCGGTCACTCAGAAGAGAAGTATGCATTGTCCCCACTTAAGTTATTAAGTATTCCCAAAGACGAGGCGATTTATTTTAATGTTGAAACTTTACGTCAGCCAGGGGACCCTGATCATAAATGGGTTGTTTGACCCGGTGAAAGGGACGCTCTCGTTTTAATCGCTCTGGCGCATATGTTGAATAGTTGTTTTATGCATTCATCTATCTTTCAGGATCAGTCGTGTGGTTTTCCCAGAGATCGCTGTGAGTTCTTTGACAAATTAGGTGGAGTGGGGAAGATTAGAACTATTTTCATCTAGCTGGTGAATCCTTTGAATCATAGGAATGGCAAAATCAGTAGATACCGGGCTTGGAACATCTCACCACATGCGTACTAAAAGCACGATCTTGAAACTAGAAACTCTAGTTTTGAACAAATGAGCGAATAGGCTTGACGAAGTTTAGGAAAGTTAGAAGGAAGGAAAAAGCTGATTGGTGCTTTGTTTAGGGATGGGAGCCACTCCTTCTTTTCCGAGTTTGCCTAGGAGCTCCTGTCTTAAAAGACGAATACAAATTACTAGGGCTGCCCCCAATAGCTCTTTTTGAATGGACATCTGAGATAGCATCAAGCCGAGCACAAAACAGATCTGGGCTGCATGTGGGCTGAGCCATTCCCATCCCAAGTGGTGCCCCGATTTGGCCTTGCCGGTCGGGAAGAGATTCACATAGAGACGTGAGAAGTTCGAAAAACTGACGATTGATAGCGGGACTTCTTCTGATGGTGATAATGGTAATACCGGATCTTCCTCGGGTAATTCTGAGGGAGGCTCAAGCAGTACGCCTCCTTTTTCTCGTTCTTTGAATACATTTCATCCTTGGTGGGAGGGTATAATACAGGGTATGAAGAAAGGTATCTGCTTAGATGAGGTTTTACCCCATTATCAGGGTTCGTACAATAATTTTGGTAAATAAAGTATGGATTTTGCATTTTGTTTTCTACCAGGTCAATCTAAGTTTCTACTTAAAGAGTTAGAGTATTGTAGTGTTAAATTGGAAAAACTGACCGTATACTGCAACAACAACCTGGGCTTATCATATATAATGCCCTTCTAGTCCGCAGTTGCCACATGAAACCTTGTACTTTTTTGCATTTACTTCATCATATGGTTTGTATCTTTGTTTTTGAGGTCTCCCTAGATGCCTTTTCCCGGCACGTGGCTTTACAACTTTTTCAGCTATATGTTGTGGCACATTCCATTTGCTTTCGTCAGGCAGCGTGTCTACTAGTATTTTATAAGTTTGCAGAAGGCTCTCCCTCGTGTAATAAAGAGAACAATAGTTTTCATAAGACTCGTTCATGTGCCTTAAAGCCACCAAAGCATGTGCACAAGGAAGTTCATCAAGCTGGAATTGTCCACAACTACATCTCTTGTTTTAAAGGCAAACAACGAAGCGCTTCACACCATCTATCACAGTATAGATATAATCTGTTGAAGCTCTCACCTACAATTTTCATTACAAACATACAACAAGTTGTCAGCAACAGATAAAAAACAAAATAACTACAATTATACAACAACATTTCTACAATTAACTGTATATATTTAGTTTGATGGAATCAATGATCTGATGTTATTGGCTATATCTTACTCTCATCTTCTACGATAATGTCATGTTGTCCTAAAACTCTTTGTTGTATTTTTTTCCCAAGGTATGTGAACGTACCCTTGCCATTCAATAACTTTTCATTAGTCCAACGTTCAAGAAGAGTCCTCATGCGCTCTAATGCTTCTACTACGGGAAGCTATCTTGCATCTTTGGTTACCGCATTCAATGGCTCTGTAATATTTGATGTCATCATTTGTAACGACCCGACTTGTCATTTTGAACATTTTTGCTCCTTTCAACTATTTGAAGTCTTGAATACCTTCATATGATGTATTATAAAGTGTGTGAATTGTCGGGTTTGGTTTTCAGGTATTTCGGGATTAGTTCGAAAGAATAAATTTCATGTTGGAAGCCTTTAGTTGAAAGAGTTAAACAAGTTTGAGTTTCTGTAATAGACCGCAAATCAGAGTTTTGATGATTCCGTTAAGTCCGGATGGTGATTTTGGACTCGAGCGTATGCCCGAAATTTAATTTGGATATTTTTAGAATATTTCGACGTCGTTTCTTCAAGTATAAATGGTATAACATTAAGAAAATGATCTCCAAATTCAGTTTTATAGAAGCATTAGATTCGTATTGAAATTACGGAGCCATAGCAAAAAGAATCGTAGAATTCGGACATCGTATAAGAGCGTTATGCCCATTTCCGGGCGAAATAGAAAAGATTTCCCATCACCAGCGCCCAGGGTAGCGTGGGGCGCTGGGATTTTTGAGATTCTAGAAACAGGGCCACATGTAGCACCCCACGCCACCGATGGCGCTAAAATATTAATACTCTATAAACGGGGTTTTGCCATTTTTGACAAAACCAGAGTTGGGGAGCTCGGTTTGGGCGATATTCAGAGGCAAATTTCACCACACAACTTGGGATAAGTGTTATTGACTCCCTTGTAATTATATTTCATAAATTAATCTTCGTTTTAGGCATTAGATTATTGATTTTTCAAGAGAAATTGGAGGAATTTTCTACAATTCCATAAAATGGATTTTCGAGTTTTGAACATCGATTCGGAGTCGGATTTGGGTAAAATTAGTATGGTTGGACTCGTTATTGAATGGGTTGTCAGATTTTGTGAGTTTCATCAGATTCCAAGACATGATCCCCACCGTCGACTTTTCGAGCGGAGTTGGAAATCTTTATAAAATGTTAACATTTAAGCATTGGAGTGCATTGTGATTAATTTGCACGTTGTTTGAATTGATACAGATCGTTTGGCTTGAATTGAGGAGATAGAAAAGCGTTTGGAGGTTGATATGCGAAGAATGGAATTTTTGGAGCATTGTTTAGCTTGCTCGATATTTGACTCGGCTTGTTCGAGGCAAGTAACATTTCTAAACTTGGAGCTGAGGGTATGAACCCTGAATATACGTGTTATGCGATTTGTTTGGAGGTGACACACATGCTAGATGACGGGCGTGTGGGCGTGCACCGTAGAAACTATGGCGTAATTGATTCCGTGGAATTGTGTAGTCAAATAATCTTGGCATTGTCCATATACTTTCATGTGTTAAAGAAATCGAGCTGAGAATCATGTTAAAGATCATGCTGAGCCTATATGCTGGTATTATTGAGACTCACAGAGGTCATGTTGCTGTTGAATTATTTGTTTAAATTGAAATTTCGTACTCAGTCATATGCATTCGTTGCATATCATATCTCGGTCTCTGTTGTTATTTATTGATACATCATATCATCATTTTGGGCTAGTTTCATGACGTTGTGAGCCCGAGAGACTGGAGAGATTGATGACTGAGGGAGGCCGAGGGCCTGATTGTGAGGATAATTATGGGATCGGGCTGCATGCCGCAACAGGGTATATTGGCTTTATATATATTTTATTAATATGGGATCGGGCTGCACGCCGCAACATATTTTTATTTATTTATGCCTGGATCTAGCTTATTATAGCGCTTGGGCTGAAGGAGCCCCTCCGGAGTCTGCAACCCCCACAGTGAGCGCAGTGGATAGTATATTTGGGATGGAGTTCCCCGGGCATGGAGTTTCTATATATATTCATTTTTGGGATGGAGTTCCTGAGCATGGAGTTGCCTTATTTATTTATATTCGGGATGGAGTTCCCTAGGCATGGAATTGCCGTATTTATTTATATTTGGGATGGAGTTCCCTAGGCATGGAGTTGTCATATTTATTTATATTCGGGATGGAGTTACCTAAGCATGGAGTTGCCTTATTTTTTTATATTTGGGATGGAGTTTCCTAGGCATGGAGTCGCCTTATTTATTTATATTTGGGATGGAGTTCCCTAGGCATGAAATTGCCTTATTTATTTATATTTGGGATGGAGTTCCCTAGGCTGGATTGGCCCTGTACAGTACTGAGTGACTGAATGTCAGTATTGGTGTGGACTCTGACCTTGGTACAAGCTCGTCACTACTTTCAACCTAAGGCTAGATCTGTTACTTATTGAGTACATGGGGTCGGTTGTACTCATACTACACTTCTACACCTTGCATGAAAATTTCTAATACTGATGTTGCTACGTACGACGCGAGTTGGGTCTGAAGATGCACCTGCAATCCAGTCATAGCTGCCTCTTGTTCTAGGTAGCTTTAGAATTTTAAAATCCATTCATGTATATTTCAGATAGATGACGTATTTTTATTTCATGCCAGGTTTTGTAAATTCTAATCTTAGAAGCTCATAATTTGTACTACCAGTCCTTGGGGAGTGTATTAGAGTTAGTTAAATATTAATTGAATCGGAGTTTTGTTATTTAGCTTACCTAGCGGGTCAGGTTAGGTGCCATCACGACTAGTTGAATTTTGGGTCGTGACAAGTTGGTATTAGAGCTCTAGGTTCATAGGTTCTACAAGTCATGAGCAAGTGTCTAGTAGAGTCTTGCAGATCTGTATGATGACGTCCATGCTTATCTTCGAGATGGTACAGGGCATTTTAGGATAAACTTCATATCTTTCTTTCTTTATCGTGCGACATTGATTCATCTTGAAGTGTACTTCTTTGAATTCATTCCACTCACTCGTACACTATGTGAACGCTCGATATCAGCTGTGCATTGACAACTTGTGATTCTATGAACGAGGTACGAGATATGTTTTCTATGTTTTGGTAATGTGCCAGTCTAGAGGACTTCAGGCCAGGTTTAGACTGCAGCTTAGGCTCGGTAGCTTCAGTTGTGTGAACTTGTACATTTTGACTCATATGTCCGGTAGTGTCCCTATGAGTGTAATTTATAGCTCGATGAGCGGTGGAATGACAAAAAGATAAGTATGATGTGACTGTGGGATGTGTTCAGATGGATTGAATGTGATGAATAAAGTTTACTTGTGAGTCAAGAGTTTGCTATTGGGTACTTGATTTCTATCTTGATTTGACGTATAGGCTCGAGTTGTGAGTGTGTTGAAGGATCTTCCATGCTATTTAATTGTGGAGCGAAGTAGATTTTCATGTCATGTTAATGAGTTCAAACACATAAAGGTTAAGTGATTACATAGTAGTGGTGGCTATGAAAAGGTATAGCAAGATGTCAATTTGAGGCTAAGCAGGTGGGTTATCTCCTGCGGAGTAATCTATGTAGGTGTGTTCCTTATATTTTGTGTGGGGAGTTTCTTTTCTACCAGCGGGGTGTATGTGTTGAGATTTGAATTTGAATCTGGTTGAGAAAGTTGTCTCGACTGTTAAGAGAATAAATGCGAGCTTAGTGGACGATTGAGGTATTTTATGGTTGGTGTTGCATAAGCTTGAGAAGAATTTTTGTTGAACTGACTGCGATATTATGGCACTAATAGAGTAGGGGTATTGTGAGTTACCGAGTGTTTTGATCTATGTCTTTGAGCCAAGTGGGGGAGTCTTCTATCTACGAGTTGATTGTGCGGTTATGTGTTGTATTGGTTTTGGTCTGAGGCATACTTGTCGATCAGTTATGACTTACCGAGGTTGAGATAGAGGATGACTCGAGTATTGAAATTACTGGATATGGGTTATATTGCACATTATGAGTATATGAAAATCATGGGATGAGTGAGCAGTTATTTGTAAAGGATGTAGTGCGCACGGAGTATGAATTTGATCGATGGTATTAAAGTAGGGTTACTTCTTTGAGTGTTGTTGTGCTAATGGGGCATGTTTCTTTCAGCCCGTTTGGGCGGTGCAATTTATATTTGAGCAAAGTGGGTGACTCTCGAGAAGCTTCTAATGGGTTCGAGATTTATATATAGCAATTGAGAATTTTACCAGACTTGTGTATAGATAAAATCTGAGATTTGCATTTGATGGTGCCGGGACTTGCGGTAATTCTGTATGACTATGGATTCTATATTCCAGTATAAGAAAGGTAAGAGAAGAATTTTAAATTCACATAAGGTATTTTCAGAGTGGGTGTTTCGGTCGTGGTACTTATGGGGGTACTTAAGAAGAATACAATGGCTTATGGGCCTTAAGGCAGTGTCGTTTTATGTTAGGATGTCTTTTAGTGAGCTTTGGATAAGGATCATAGTGTTCCGACAAGGAGAAGTGTCAATTTGAGGGTAATTCAGAAGAAACTCAGAGAAAATAGGGCGACTGGGTAGTAGGCTGGACCAATATGGTATGATCAGTTCTTTGGGTACCTATGATGTGGTGAGGCTCTACAGATGTTTTGGTGGAAATATTCTTGGGTTTGGTGACCTGCATGGCTTGGTCGAATTAGAGGAATTCAGTTCTGATAGCTTTGTTATGTGCAAATGGATTTCAAAGTGTTCTTGATGGTTTCTACCATGGTTTGAACCGAATATTTTCTACCGGTGTGGGGAGCATGTTGTGTATTGTGATTTCCTCCTAGAAGGAAGCAAGAGGAAGGTTTCTAACTAACCGGGTATGTAAATTGCTGGTGACTCAAAGTTGATAATGAGATTCTGGTGCTTGTCACATGATGGCATGATAGATGTGGTGTGTTGTGCGGGATTAAGATTTACATGTACAAGGTGACAATTCAGTCTTGAAGGGAAGGTCACAAATTTTGGACAGAATGGTCAGTTTCAGATATTTAGATGAAAGTTATAACTGCTCGGTAATCCCTGAGAAGGGTGTGCATTTAAGAAGGCGCATTGTATTTTGACTTACGGATGTTCATCGGTATTGCAGTACTCACCTGGTTGATATACTGCTGATATTCCAATTATTGCTATGTGGCACGAAAGAATTATGGAAGTATTTCTTGTGGGATAATCGTGCATGAAAGATGTGTTAATCATTCGAGTACTGAAGTTGGGACCAGTTACGTTGATTCATGTGTTCTATGAATTTGGAGACTGGGAGTTCTCAGAAGCATATTGTTTCAAGGTTGCGGCCTGTTTGAGGTGGGTATTTTATTTAAACTCAGTAGAGGCACTAGTTGCATTAATTAATTGTCATAGCTACGCGCTACAAGTGAGTATATATGTGAGGTCTGAGCCCATGTGCGGGCATCAGAGAAAGTATTCATACTTGGAAGAATGCTTAGAGTATAATATGCCAAGAGTTGACTGTTAAGCGTAAAGTTATATCGTTTCTCGTATTCGAACCTTTGTTGAGAACTATCTGGGCTATACTTGAGGTTATAAAGAGGCTAATTACCTAAATAAACTGGGTAGTTGTTATTTCTGCGTTAACTTGCCGAATTTAGTTGTGATAGCACACTTTGCACATGCCTACTCTATGGCATGTTATTTATACCAGTCCAGGAGAATAAGAGTCTTATTTCATTATCATATACATGTTTATTATTTGATTGCTCCTGTATGGTATGCTCGGACTAGAGGTCAGTGAGACTGTGACTATGCCAGGTGGATGATGTTATTGGCATGTGAGTTGTCCGTGTGGGTCCAGATATTGATACTATAGCACGTACATTGTCCGTGCGGGTAATGTTAATGCGAGCTCTAGAAGAGGTGATTACCATTATTAGATTCGTGAGTCTTGGTTCTACTATATATGATCAGCTCATAGCATTGCGGTTGTAGTGGTGCTTATTGAACTTACGAAACAGCTCTCTTCTTTGAGATATTTCCTATTTTTGGGTGCAGGGATTGCGCAGATGTGGCTTGAGTTATATTGGTGTGGTATGTCTGTGGAATAGCTGTGTTTGATAATATAAGGTCATTGGACCTAGAATGGGTACTATCAGGTTTGATTACAGCGTGTTGGAAGAATAATTTAGAATTCGGCTTAAATAATTGGCTATGGTACTTGTTGGGCGAGGGAAAGCTCAGTGACCTGTTGATCCGGTGAGTGGTTGTGAGTTCCTGTATGTTTATTTAATTAACGACAGTGTACAAAGGTTTTGGAACGAGGTTCTGTGGAATGTAGGGTTTAATACTACTATGTGGTTGGTTTGGAGTAGTTACTGTGATCGAGAATGGTGCTGCGAGCATGCGAGTTGTGTAGTATATTATATAATTATATTTGGGGTAATGGTTATGGCTTGATACAGCTTGTTCAGACTTATACAGTGTGTAGATGTGAGATTCGGGTCTTGAAAAGAAATTCTAAATGTTGGAAATTGAATTCCAAGGTTTATGGACTAAGATTTAAGTAATGATCTTCAATTATGGTGTTGTCAGGCCTATATGGAATAGGGTGACGTGGTATCACCCCGGGTATATGCGTGGTAAGGTGGAACAGTGATTTGAAGGCTTAGGAATAACTCTTGGCACGTTTGAGGACGAACATATGTTTAAGTGGGGGAGAATGTAACAACTCAACTTGTCATTTTGAACATTTACGCTCATTTCAACTATTTGAAGTCTTGAATAGCTTCATTCATATGATGTATTATGAAGTGTGTGAATTGTCGGCTTTGGTTTTCAGGTGTTTCGGGATTAGTTCGGAAGAATGAATTTCATGTTGGAAGCCTTTAGTTGAAAGAGTTGACCAAGTTTGAGTTTTTGTAATCGACCTCGGATCGGAGTTTTGATGATTCTGTTTGGTCCGGATGGTGATTTTGGACTCGGGCGTAGGCCCGAAATTTAATTTCTATATTTCTAGAATGTTTGACGTCATTTCTTCAAGCATATATTGTATCACATTAAGAAAATGAGCTCCAAAATCAGTGTTGATTGAAGCATTATATCCGTATTGAAATTATAGAGCCATAGCAAAAAGAATCTTCGAATTCGTACATCGTATGAAAGAATTATACCCATTTCTGGGCGAAATAGAAAAGATTTCCCATCACTAGTGCCCAGGGTAGCGTGGGGGGCTAGCCCTGGCACTGGGATTTTTGAGATTCTGGAAACAGGGCCACAGGTAGCGCCCCACGCCACCTGTGGCACTCAAATATTAAGTCTATAAATGGGGGCTTTTACCATTTTTGACAAAGAACTGAGTTGAGGAGCTCGGTTTGGGCGATTTTTATAGGCAAATTTCACCACACAACTTGGGATAAGTGTTCTTGACTCCCTTGTGATTATATTATATAAATTAGTCTTCGTTTTAGGCATTAGATTATTGATTTTTCAAGATAAATTGGAGGAATTTTCTACAATTCCATAAAATGCATTTTCGAGTTTTGAACCTTGATTCGGGGTCGGATTTGAGTAAAATTAGTATGGTTGGACTCGTTATTGAATGGGTTGTCAGATTTTGTGAGTTTCGTCGGATTCCGAGACATGAGCCCCACCGTCGATTTTTCGAGCGGAGTTGGAAATTTTTATAAAATGTTAAATTTTAAGCATTGGAGTGCATTGTGATTAATTTGCACGTTGTTTGAATAGATACAGATCGTTTGGCTTGAATTGAGGAGATAGAAAAGAGTTTGGAGGTTGATACGCACAGAATGGAATTTCTGGAGCATTGTTTAGCTTGCTCGATAGTTGACTCGGCTTGTTTAAGGTAAGTAACATTTCTAAACTTGGAGTTGAGGGTATGAACCCTGAATATACGTGTTATGCGATTTGTTTGAAGGTGACACACATGCTAGGTGACGGGCGTGGGGGCGTGCACCATAGAAACTGTGACGTAACTGATTCCGTGGAATTGTGTAGTCAAATAATCTTGGCATTGTCCATATACTTTCATGTGTTAAAGAAATCGAGCTGAGAATCATGTTAAAGATCATGCTGAGGCTATATGCCGGTATTATTGAGACCCACAGAGGTCATGTTGTTGTTGAATTATTTGTTTAAATTGTAATTTCGTACTCAGTCATATACATTCAGTGCATATCATATCTCAGTCTCTGTTGTTATTTATTGATACATCATATCATCATTTTGGGCTAGTTTCATGATGTTGTGAGCCCGAGAGATTGGAGAGATTGATGACTGAGTGAGGCCGAGGGCCTGATTGTGAGGATAATTATGGGATCAGGCTGCATGCCGCAGCAGGTGATAAGTAGGGATTTTGACTACTTATTAGCGCCTTCTAGCTTTCGTTTTAGCCCAAAAGTGTTTAATTGTGTTCTTGAGAACTGATACAATATGCTTAATTATAGGATTATTGAAAAATGAGCCACTAAGATGAAATTCAACTCATGAAGGAGTGATCTGAACTCAAGAACAAAAACAGGCATAGAAGCTCAAAGTGCGGACCGCAGAATATCATCTGCGGCCGCAGATTGTGAAGGCAAGCTTATTAGAGAAAAGTGCAAAGTGCGGTCCGCACATGAAATGTGCGGACGCAGAAGCTAAGCAAGATCAAAAGTTCAGAGAGTTCTCATTTCAAGCTAAAAGGAAGTGCGGACGGCATAATTATTGTGCGGCCGCAGAAGATCAGTTGTGCGGCCGTAACTGCATTTGTGTAGTCTGCAGAAGATCCATGTGCGGCCGCACTCAAAAATGTGCGGACCGCAGAAAGGGAGAAGTGCGGCTACACTCAGAAATGTGCGAATCGAAGAAAGAGAGAGATGTTGCCGCGGTTCAAAATTGTGCGGCCACAAAAGTCTAATCCTGCCAAGCTGAAGAAAAGTGCGGACCGTACATGTTATTGTGCAGACCACACATGTAATTGTGCGACCGCAGGACCTCCGTAAGGGCAATTTTGTTCGAAAATTTCAGCACTGTATAAATAGAATAGTTTCACTTCTTTAGGGCAACTTTTGGAACTTTTGACATCAGCAGCCGTTTAGTTTGCTTCTTTTAGTAGTTGTAGCTATCTTTAGGGCGACTCCTTGTTGGGTATTACTATTGCATCGACCGTTTTCATATCCTCAAATAGAGAAGTGAAATTGGACGAGACCAATTTTTTGCGCCGTTACCGGGGAGCTAAAAAGTGGTGTTAGCTATATATTTAGGTGTGTTTTTGAAATATCTTCTTTTCCTTCCTTGTTACTAATGTGTGAGTATTGTACGTGCATTGATGGCAAACAATGAGTTCAAAAACATAGATGTGGGGGATATGGACGTTGATGATGATGCAATGGATGAGGTCCCTCTTGAACCTCAAGCCAATAGACGAGGCCGACCACCTCAAGAAAATGTGCATGTTCCACCCCCACCTCCACCACGAGCGGCTCCACACCGGGTGTTGCCGAATGAAAGGTATGTAAGTGATATAGTCCCACCCAGTATTAGAGCGGGCAACTTTCAAATAACCAATGTGATGCTCACTTTGCTCGAGCAATGAGGGTTCTTCACCGGTGCACCGGGTCAAAATGCATATAAATATTTGAAGGGGTTCGTTGATACGTGTTGGGGAAGAAAACAAACAAATGTCTCCGAACATGCTTTGAGGCTAAGGCTTTTTCCCTTCTCTCTACAGAGAAAAGCTTTAGATTGGTTGGAACGTTTGCCAAGTCATTCCATTCGTACGTGGGATGAACTTGCGGAGAAATTTATTTCAAAGTACTTCTCTTCCGGGCACATGGCTATTCTTTGGGATGAAATTCTAGCATTCAAGCAAGAGCCTAATGAACCACTACACGAGATATGGGAAAGATATAAGACAATGGTGAAAGAGTACCCCAACAATGATATAACGGAAAACATGATTCAACAAACTTTCTATCGGGGGATCAATACCACCAACCAAAGTGTAGTGAATTAACTTGCCGGTGGGAAATTCATGACTACGCCTTATGCGGAGGCGTGTGAGGTTTTGGATGAAATGGCGGATACTTCATCGGCGTGGCAATCTAGAGCCAATGTCCCACAAGGTTATCCAAATGTGATTCTTCTTCATAAGGAGTTACATGACCATGGGCAAGCAATAGCCGAGTTGACAACCACCATGAACCAATTGACAAAGGCTCAAATTCAACAAGTGCAAAACCCGAGGCAAGTCAATGCTATGGAGGAAGTCAATATGATGATAAACAAAAGAAGACCAAGAAGTCCACAAGTGCAACAAAGAATGGACAATTTTGTGAAAGATGATAGTAGATTTGATCAAGGCGATTCTTACAATGATCAAAATGAAGAGGTCCAATATGTAAACAACTTTCAAGGGAAAAGAAACAACCACTAAGGCCCTAGTCAACAACAATGGAGACCTTCGAATAATCAAGGCAGTTGGAATTCTAGCAATCAAGGAAATTGGAATAGTGGAAACAATCAAGGCAATTGGAGTGGAAGCAATAACCAAGGGAATTGGCAAAACAATAATAATCAGGGAAATTGGGGAGGCAACAACCAAGGCGGGTGGAACTACAACCAAGGAAATCGGGGGTCGGGTTTTCAAAGGCCCCCGATGTACCAACAACCGAGCAATCCACCTCCTTATCCTTCTCATGGTCCTAGTTCCTCCAACAATGAAATGGGTCGTATTAAGAACATGTTTAAGCAAATGATGGAGAAGAATGCCGATTTTGATGCCCAACTTGCTTCACACAACACATCAATCTGTAACTTAGAAGTGCAAATGGGTCAAATCTCTCAAGGTTTAAATTCTCGTCCTAAATGGGCACTACCAAGTGATACAGTAGTGAACCCAAAGGGTGGGAACACTACGGGGCATGCCATGGCTGTTACTACAAGAAGTGGAAAAGGTGGGAATGCACCTACCTCAAGCCAAAGAGAACTTGTGGATAATGAGCAAGTGGTAGAAGAAGAGGAGATCCCGAATAATATGGTGCAAGAAAATAATGAAGCGCGGATTGATATTGATGACACGGTGGAAGAGACTCAAGATAATGTGAACCCGTCTAGGGATCATGTGATTGACATATCGAAAATGGTAGTGCAAAAATCTAAGGAACCATTGCCTAAGCCACCTCCTCCGTATCCTCAAAGGCTTACCAAGAAAAATGGCGAGAATCAATTCAAGAAGTTCATTGATATAATGAAGAGTCTCTTTATAAATGTGCCATTAGTTAATGCTTTGGGGCAAATGCCCTGATATGCTAAGTTTATGAAAGACTTAGTGACAAAGAAGAGATCGATGAATTTTGAAACTATCAAAGTCACTCACCAAGTGAGTGAAATTATGCATTCGATGGCTCCAAAGTTGGAAGATCCCAGTGCCTTCACAATTCTTTGTACCATTGGAAGTGCCGAATTTTCGAAAGCTCTCTGTGACCTTGGGGCAAGTATCAACTTGATACCCTATTCGGTTTTCAAAAAATTGGGAATTGGGCAACCAAAACCCACATCTATAAGATTACTAATGGCCGACCGTACAATGAAGAGACCGTTGGGGGTGATTGAGGATGTATTGGTTCGGGTTGACAAGTTCATTCTCCCAGAGGATTTTGTGATTCTTGATTGTGAAGTGGACTATGAGGTGCCGATTATTCTTGGTAGACCTTTCTTTGCTAGGGGAAAGGCTTTTGTTGATGTGGAAGCCGATGAACTCACTTTCTGGTGGGTGATGAAAAGGTGGTGTTCCACGTGTGCAAATCTATGAGAAAACCGAGTAGCAATGAAGTGCGAACGTTCGTGGACTTGGTGACCGATGTGATTATTGATGATACAAGTGCCATGATTAATGTGGGTGACATGTTGTAGGCCGGTTTGCTAAATTTTGATGATGAGGAAATGGATAGTTTCATGGAATGTGTAAATTCTTTGCAAGGGATGGGGTCATACAATTATGCACCTCTGAAACTTTCCTTGGATTTCGAAAATAGAAAAACTCCTCCTACAAAGCCTTTAATGGAAGAGCCTCCTATCTTGGAGTTGAAGCTGTTGCCTCTACATCTCAGGTATGAATTCCTTGGCCCTTGTTCTACTTTACCGGTTATTCTTTCCTCTTGTTTGACTAACGTGCAGGTTGACTCTACATTGGCAGTGCTCCACAAGAGGAAGAAAGCTATTGGGTGGACATTGGCAGACATTCGGGGAATAAGCACCGCATTTTGCATACACAATATTAATTTGGAGGAAGATGCCAAACCCTCCATTGAACGTCAAAGGAGACTCAATGAAGCAATGCAAGAGGTGGTCAAAAAGGAGCTCATAAAGTGGTTGGATGTCGGGGTTGTCTACCCTATTTCTGACAGTTCGTGGACTTCTCTGGTGTAATGCGTTCCGAAGAAGGGGGGCATAACTGTGGTCACCAATGATAAGAACAAGTTGATTCCAACAAGAACGGTGACCGGGTGGAGAGTGTGTATGGACTATCGGAAGCTAAACAAAGTCACAAGGAAAGACCATTTCCCATTACCCTTTCTTGACCAAATGCTTGATAGGTTGGCTGGCCGGGCGTTCTATTGCTTTCTATATGGATATTCAAGCTACAATCAAATCCTTATTGCCCCAGAAGATCAACAGAAAACAATCTTCACTTGTCCCTATGGCACTTTCGCTTTCAAGTGGATACCATTTGGCTTATGCAATGCACTGGCAACTTTTCAACGGTGTATGATGGCGATCTTTACGAATATGGTAGAGGACTACCTTGAAGTCTTCATGGATGACTTTTCGGTAGTCGGGGATTCCTTTGATGATTGCTTGGCAAATTTGGATAAGGTTTTGGCAAGGTGTGAAGAAACGAACTTGGTGTTGACTTGGGAGAAATGCCATTTCATGGCCGAGGAGGGTATTGTGCTTGGCCACAAAATTTCAAAGAAAGGAATAGAGGTTGACAAGGCGAAAATAGAGGTGATTTCTAAACTTTCTTCTCCAACATCAGTGAAGGGCGTGAGAAGTTTATTGGGTCACGGTTCTACCGGAGTTTAATAAAGGATTTTTCCAATGTGGTGAACCCCTTGTGCAAGATTTTGGAGAAAGATGATAAATTTTACTTCAATGATGATTGTATGAGAGCATTCGAATTGCTCAAGTTCAAGTTGATAACTACTCCCATTATCACCGCCCTGAATTGGAGCATTCCTTTTGATCTCATGTGTGATGCTAGTGATGTGGCGGTTGGAGCAGTTTTGGGGCAACATATCAACAAGATCTTTCATCCGTTCTACTATGCTAGTAATACAATGAATGATGCCCAAGTCAATTATACTGTGACCGAAAAAGTGCTCCTTGCCATTGTGTTGGCTATTAAGAAGTTCTTCCCGTACTTGATGGGTGCAAAAGTAATTGTCCATACGGATCATGCGGCACTTCGTTACCTTATGAGCAAGAAAGATTCCAAAGCCCGGTTGATGAGATGGGTACTTTTGTTGCAAGAGTTTGCCATAGACATCCAAGACTGAAAAGGAAGTGAAAACCAAGTGGTGGACCACTTGTCTCGTTTGGAGGAGGAGGGGAGGCCGCATGATGGCCTTGAAATCAATGACTCTTTTTCCGATGAGAAAATCTTAGCCATTTCAATGAAAGAGGTGCCATGGTTCGCGGATCTAGCAAATTTTCTTGTGAGTTGTATCATCCCGGATGAGTTCTTTTCAAATCAAAGGAAGAAGCTCAAATGGGATTGTCATGACTATTATTGGGATGAACCGTACCTTTTACAAATTTGTACGGATGGAGTGATTAGAAGATGTGTACCGGAGGAGGAACAATGTGAAATTCTTGGGGCTTGTCATTCTTCGCCATATGGTGGTCACCATGGTAGAGCAAGAACGGCGGCCAAAGTATTAAGTTGCGATTTCTATTGGCCCACTCTTTACAAGGATGCAAGTGATCTCATCAAGCATTGTGATGAATGTCAAAGGGCCGGTGGAATCTCAAAGAAAAATGAAATGCCCCTCACCACCATTTTGGAGATTGATATTTTCGATGTGTGGGGTGTTGACTTCATGGGTCCCTTTGTGAGTTCTTGTGGAAACACCTACATCTTGGTAACTGTTGATTATACGTCAAAACTGGGTTGAGGTCGTTGCTCTACTCAACAATGAAGAAAGAAATGTGGTGGCATTTTTGAAGAAGAATATTTTCACAAGGTTTGGTACTCCACGGGCTATCATAAGAGATGGAGGGTCGCATTTTTGTAACAAAGCTTTTGACACCTTGCTTAGCAAGTATGGTGTCACTCATAAAGTTACGACTCCCTATCACCCTCAAGCAAGCGGTCAAGTAGAAGTCTCCAATCGGGAGATAAAGAGTATTTTGTCCAAAACAATGAATGCTAATCGGACGGATTGGTCAAAGAAGCTTGATGATGCTATATGGGCTTATCGGACTGCTTTCAAAACTCCTATCAGGATGTCTCCATACCGGTTGATTTTTGGAAAAGCTTGTCATCTTCCGGTGAAACTTGAGCACAAGGCCATGTGGGCGTTAAAGAAATTAAATCATGATTGGGATGCAGTTTTCACCTTGCGGGTTTCACATTTGAATGAATTAGATGAATTTCGGTACCATGCATATGCAAGTTCGTCCTTGTACAAAGAAAGAATGAAGTACCTTCATGACAAATACATCTGAAACAGGGAATTCAGGGTGGGTGATCTTGTTTTGTTGTTCAACTCACGATTGAAGATGTTCCCCGGAAAGTTGAAATCCAAATGGAGTGGTCCCTTTGAAATTGTGGGTGTGACACCTTTTGGTTCATTAGACTTGAAGAACAAAAGTGATGAGATATTTCGAGTCAATGGTCACCGGGTAAAGCATTATTTGGGACAAGCTGATGATGGCCACGTGGTGGTAGTGATTCATTTGAAGTGATGTAATCTGCGCCGTGCTGCAACGTTAAATTAGGCGCTTCTTGGGAGGCAACCCATATTTCTTTTTCTTGTTCTTTTTCTTCTTCTTTAGATAGGTCTTATTTTGTGCTAACTGATTTTGAAGTGTGTTGCAGGAATGTTTATGCTTTACAAGGACTGTGCTCAGGAAAATTGGCTAAGTATGGAAAAAGTACGGACCGCACAATTTTGAACGCCACAGCAGAAAGGGATCTGCGGCCACACAATTCTTGTGCCGACCGCACAACTTGAGATGAAAAATTGCACACACTCTGGAGTTTGTTTGTCAGAGAAAAGGCCATTGTGAGACCGCATAAGGAAATCTGCGGTCTGCACCAGAATATGCGGTCGCACATGGAATTCTGCGGACCGCAGATCAACAAAGGGTAAATGCACATCAGGTAAAAGAGTGCAGACCGCAGAAGGAATTCTGCGGCCGCACTCCTCTCTTGAACACTTGGCCAACCCTGTAAGTATAAATAGTAGGCTTCACTCTACTGTTGAAACTTTACAAACTCTGAGAAATTAAAACAAAGGCAAAAATAGTGCACTCGACTGATTCACTCATCTGACGCTTAATTCAACACCTTTGATTCTTCCTTAACACCACTTCATCACTGGTATGTTCAAATCATTTCTAGAAATTTTCAATTTTCTTAATTTAGTTCATAATTTGTTAGTTATTTTTAGACCATTTGTTGAATTCACATCCATGTGGGTTGTAGATTGTATTGGGTAAACTCTTAGTTTCTATTTGGGGAATGGGTAATTGGTTTATCATGTTTAATTGCTTCTAACATGTCCAATTTGTGCAAAACATTTAAAACCCTAAAGCACTGTGCCCGATTTGATTTTGAAATATGTGGTCGCACAAGAAATTGTGTGGTCCGCAGAATTTCATGCTTAGGGCATTTGGTTAGGCAAAAGTGCGGACCGCACTTGAAATTATGCAGTCCGTAGAAATTCAATCGCAGCCACAGAAAAGTGTGCATGGCCGCAGATCGGAGCATTCTCTGTCTTCAGAGAGTTGCTAGTTTTAAGGACTTCAATGTGCGGCCGCAATCAAAAATGTGCGGTCCACACTTCCGATTTGCGGCCTCACTCAACATTGTGCGGACTGTGATTTCATTTCTGCAGCCACACTTTCAAATTGTGCAGTCCGCAGAACCAGACCTGCGGTTGCACTTGTAATTGTGCAGACCACATTTTCCCACCCTGCAACATGTTTTGTTCTGCAAATTTTCTGCTTACTTTCACTTGAATTAGAACTGACTCTTACTGCTGTTTTGTGCAGAATATGGTTATATCACGTGGTCGTGGTGATATATCAAAGGGGAAGGGTGAACCTTCTAGGGGTAGAGGCAAACGCACTTTACGCCTCGCCCTCAAAAAAGTAATCAGTAAGAGAACCATAACAAGCCGAGGTAGGCAGTCGGAGCCCTCCGAATCAAGTTCATATGCCCCGTCTAGTAAAGCATCGGAGGGCAATTCAGTACAAGAGCAGCTTGCTGTGCAATCACAGCCACAACAGCCTCCGGACAGATACCAACTGAGAAATAAGCCTACCTCTTCTGAGAGTACTTCTGAGGGGTCGAAAGGGAACAGTCAGGCTTCAGAGCCTTCATCTACCCATGCCCCCAACGTACCAGCTACTACAGTAGATGTGGATGATATCCCGGATGATGGCCGAGGGGGCGATACCTGAGTTTTCGGCCTTAAGAGGTCGAAGAAGAAAGAAATCTGGGAAGATAGGTTCGTCAGTCTAACTGCATTCAATAGGTTCCGAGAGTGGTGGCCATCGAAATCGCTCACTCTTGAGCGTCAGTTCTTGTTGAAAGACCTTGTGAAATACAACCCAGCAGTGCTGAGGCAGTTCAAAGAGAGGAAGGGGTGGACATTGTTCACTCAAGATGTGGTAGATGCCAAAAATTACTTGGTCCGGGAATTTTATGCCAATGTGGTGCACATAAAGAAGGGGACCAAAGTGACAAAAGTGAGAAATCTAAAAGTGATGTTTGACCAAACCACCCCGAACACATACTTAGGGTTGGAGGATGTGGAGCCGATGCAATACTTGGAAAAGCTGGCTATGGGCGATATAGCTCGCCCATGGCTAGGTAAGCTTTTGGTAGCTCCGGGACCACCACCACCATGGATCACAGCAGGGATTCCAATTCAGCGTAACACCATGGAGTTTGAGGCAAAGGGATGGCAGACGTTTGTGTGTAGCAGAATAGACCCATACCAGAATGAAACAAATCTACCAATCCCGCGAGCAGTGCTAGTCGTCTCGATCAAGGCCGGGTACCCAATCAATGTGGGTATCGTGATGTCGGTCAACAAGTCCTTGGTTCCCAGGCAAGGTGACACCTCCTAACTATATCCCAACACTATCACTGAGTACCTCACAGATACGGGGGTGGAACCAAGGGATTTTGACACCAAGGTGAGGGCGAAGAAGCCTTTCTCGTGGTATTCGTTGATGGATGGTGGAAACCCAAAGAAGAAGGGTCAGCTCTCGACTACTGCAGACCAGTCTGATGAGCCTACTGAGGTAGCTGCTAGGACAATTGACGTGCCATCTACTTCAGCAGATCCTTCTGATAGTGCAGCAGCTATGCCTCCGCCTCTTTCTTCAGGTCCTTCAGCATCAGTGCCTTCCACATCGGTTTTGAAGCCGGTGCCCATGCACACTCATCCATTATCTGCATCGTGGGTCTCCCAAATACTGGCCAGCCTCAACAATTGGATGCAGACAGCCACAACAAAGCTGACTGACACATCTAGTGCTGTTGCAGCACAGTCATCCATCCCCGCACCTCAGATTCCTTCGACAGTGGAGGACACATTGAAGAAGAGCTTGGAGAACCAGACCACCATCATGAACACCTTGGTAGAACATGGATCAGTGATTAAGAAACTGGGGAAGAAGGTAAAGAAAATGAGAAAATCCCAGGCGTCCTAGAAATCAGTTGACAAGTTGAGGATAGAGGTGACCAAGATAGCAGCAGCTGGGAGCTTATATTTGATTTGCTCATAGGGTCAGACCCAGCAGCTCCAGCAGCACCACCTGTTCATGTCGCACCAGCTGGCCAGTCTGAGGAGCCAGACATAGCTGCCGACACTGCTGAGGCGGTGCGCCAGATGTTCACCAACCCAGCTACTCCCAGAACCGGGGATGATGAGATCCAGTTAGAGAAGACTGAGGGTGGTGACGCTGCTATGGACACAGAGATGTCCAAGGCCACACAAGGAGTCCTCTTTACTCTTACCTTTCCTTATTCTTGTTTTGTTAAGCATTGAGGACAATGCATATTTTTATTCGGGGGTGAAGTCTATTTGATATTTGGAAAGTTTGATATATGGTTTGTAATAACTGATAACATTTTCTTTTCTCTTTCTTTGCATTATGTATATATTCTTCTCTCTCTCTATTGATGTATATATTTTATCTTTTCCTCTCTCATTATCTATTTTCATTTATGCTTTGTAGCTTCTTTATTTTATTTTCTTATTAGTCAATGTTTAATTTGGTAGCTTCTTGTTTAGTCTAATAACCTTTTTTAATTTTGTAGCTTCTTTTTATGTTTTTAGTGGTCAATAAGCCTTTGATTTTCTTAATGCCACGGTTCTTTCCAAAGGTAGTTTTTGTGTGAACCGGGTGATTCTTCCCAACGATGGATGGCGTGATAACCTTCTTAAGGGATTGAGTCTGTTTTTGGTGTTTAGGTAAGAATAGTAGTAATAATGAATAAAAAGACTTAATTGAGCTAAGATCAAAGAGTCAAACATGTTTCACTTGGTACCAACACACTTAACTATGTGCTTATGGTTAAAAACAAGGTTTTTGAAAAAGAAATAGCTCTAGTCAGTGACCTTATGACTCTTGTGTTGACTTAGGCAATCATCGAGTGGTTTAGTCGAGCCATAGTAATTTTCAATCTTGAATATGGTTATTGTGGGCCCTCGACTCTATTTTTCTTTAACAATCCAGATGCGTGAGAGGTGAGATATTATTTTTTGCAAGTCCAAGTACCTGTGCAAATGGTCTAGAACTTGCCCCGAATGTGTTCTACGCAAAATTTTAAGTTTCGCTTGGCTTGAGAAGTTATTATAGGCTCTCCTTGACCCGTTTGAAATTTTCTATGACACACCAATGTTGTTATCCCTAGTCAACCCATTTGAGCCTAAAACCTTTCTCATTTGATAACCATGTTACAAGCCTTTACCCGTTTTGAAGTGACCCTCTCTTGGCACTCGAGCTTCCCTTAACACTCTTGAGAAACAATAGGCTAAAACGTAAGTTTGGGGGAGAGACGAGGAGTTTGAAAAAAGGTATCAAAGCACAAAAGGATAAAATAAATGAATAAAAGGAAAGGCAAGAAAAAAAAAAGAAAGAACAAAAGTGCAAAAAGAAAGTGAATAAGTTGAAGAGTCGAAGGGATTCAAAGAAATAGTAATGATGAAAAGCATGGAGAAAGTAAAGAAGGAGAAAATGAATATCATGACCAAAAAAGAGTGATGCTAAGTCTCTCTAGTTCCCCTAAGAAAAAATAAAATGTCTCAAAGAATAGGCAAAGCATGAGCCAAAAAGAGAAGATGGAGTGCTTAAGGAAAGATGAACCCGTTCTAATCCAACATATCCAACCATAGTCCAAAAGCCTTCATTACATTTCGAAATATCCCTACATGATTTCTAGCCGAGTGAACTTACATTAGTGGTGATATACATGAGGGGCAAGCATATGGTACTTAGAGCCGTACTTGTGACATTCTTTTAAGAGAGATGAGCGAACTGTTTACAAATCTTTGAATTGAGTGCTACATTCTTAAGTGAGATATGCTAACGGAAAGTAGAGGAGGAGGAGTTTGGGATCCACAATGACCTACATGAAAGAGCGAGCTTCCTTAATGAATAAATTCAACTCTTGATGCTCAAGTGTCACATTAGAACTATTTGTGCTTAAAAATTCAAATCATTGATTTGTTGATAATTCATAAGTGTTGTGGGTAATTGTTGGTCCTAATTGATGTGTGATTGATGCATCTTAGATTAGCTGGAATAACTCTTAACTTGTGGAGGTGGGAATTACCTTATTTGCTTGAGGACAAGCAAAAGTTTAAGTTTGGGGGAGTTGATAAGTAGGGATTTTGACTACTTATTAGCGCCTTCTAGTTTTCGTTTTAGCCAAAAAAAGCGTTTAATTGTGTTCCCGAAAACTAATATAATATGCTTAATTATAGGAATATTGGAAAATGAGCCACTAAGATGAAATCCAACTCATGAAGGAGTGATCTGAAATCAAGAACAAAAACAGGCACAGAAGCTCAAAGTGCGGACCGCAGAATATCATCTGCGGCCGAAGATTGTGAAGGTATGCTTATCAGAGACAATTGCAAAGTGCGGTCCGCACGTGAAATGTGCGGCGGCAGAATCTAAGCAAGATCAAAAGTTCAGAGAGTTCTCATTTCAAGCTAAAAGGAAGTGCGGACCACACAATCATTGTGCGGCCGCAGAAGATCAGCAGTGCGGCCACAACTGCATTTGTGCAGTCCCCAGAAGAGCCATGTGAGGCTGCAGTCATAAATGTGCGGACGGAAGAAAGAGAGATGTGCGGCCGCACTCAGAAATGTGCGGACCGCAAAAAGAGAGAGATGCGGCCGCGGTTCAGAATTGTGCGGCCGCAAAAGTCCAATCTTGCCAAGCTAAAGAAAAGTGCGGACCGCACATGTAATTGTGCGGCCGCATAACCTCCGAAAGAGTAACTTTGTAGCACTGTATAAATAGAATAGTTTCACGTTTTTAGGGAAACTTTTGGAACTTTTGACATCAGCAGCCATTTACTTTGCTTATTTTAGTAGTTGTAGCTATTTTGAGCTTTTTGAATATTAGTTTTATCATTTTAGTCATTAATATGATTTTAATTATCACTTCCTCTTCTTTATCTTCTAATTTAAGCATGAGTAGTTAGAGTTTCACTAGGGTTGTGACCCAACCCTAGTGTGTGAACTTGAAGGGTGTTTGACTTATTGCTTGTTTATAGTTGGGTGTTGATTATCTAGCCTTGTTCTGCTTTTAATTGAAGATTTAATGGTTGCAAATATTATTTCATGCCTAATTGACTAGGTCTCTAATTGAGAAAGAGAGACTTAGTCTGGGAAAACTTGGCTAGCATGGAATTGGGTCAATCGAGAGATTGATAAACCTAATTAAAGGGTTGAATCTAGAGATAGTAAAATCCAACTTGAGCTTATTATCAACTGCTTTGTTCAATACTCATTTGTACTTGAGAAATCCAAATTGGGCAAAATCACTCTCTGACCGAGAGGTATTGAGTGAATATTTGAGTGTTGATGGCTATAATACACCCCGACCAATAAAATAAGTTTTAAGGCTTACAACCCATTAAGCGAACACCTAGGTGAAGGTCATAGCCATAGGCCTTTTATATCATTTGAAAAACAAACAAAAATAATTTTCTAGTTTAAATTCTTAGTTTGTAATCTTAGTTTAAAATTTTAAAATTAGACCTAGAAACGACCAAATTTTGTAGAAGTGCAATTTGAGATAATTCAAGTTCATACACTATAATATATATCCCTAAGATCCATTCATAGCTCCTTGTGAAATATCGACCCCGACTCCTTGTTGGGTATTACTATTGCATCGACCGTTTTCATATCCTCAAATATAGGAGTGAAATTGGACGAGACCAACAGGCCATA
>AWOL01S0006956.1:11819-24754 GCA_000715115.1 Nicotiana otophora | reverse complement strand
ATATATATATATATATATATATATATATATATATATATATATATATATTATTATGGGATCGGGCTGCACGTCGCAGCATGTTTTTATTTATTTATGCCTGGATCTGGCTTATTATAGCGCTTGGGCTGAAGGAGTCCCTCCGGAGTCTGCACCCCCCACAATGAGCACAGTGGATATTATATTTGGGATGGAGTTCCCTGGACATGGAGTTGCCATATATATTTACTTTTGGGATGAAGTTGCCTTATTTATTTATATTCGGGATGGAGTTCCCTAGGCATGGAGTTGGCGTATTTATTTATATTCGGGATGGGAACATTTATATTCGGGATGGAGTTCCCTAGGCTTGGAATTTCCGTATTTATTTATATTCGGGGTGGAGTTCCATAGGCATGGAGTTACCTTATTTATTTATATTTGGGATGGAGTTCCCTAGGTATGGAGTTGCCTTATTTATTTATATTTGGGATGGAGTTCCCTAGGCATAGAGTTGCCTTATTTATTTATATTTGGGATGAAGTTCCCTGGGCTGGATTGGCCCTGTACAGTACTGAGTGACTGAATGTCAGTTATTATATATATATTCGGGATGGATCTTCCCTAGGTTGGATTGGCCATATACAGTACTGAGTGATTGAGTACTCTGAGAGTGTGAGTACATAAGTTCTTCACTGTACTGCATTGCATTAGACATGCATACTTGATATGTATGCATAGAGAAGTATTTTTCCTCACGCCATCTGATAATGAAATTTTTTATCTGTCGTTAAAGTTTTTGAGAAATATTACAGATTTCAGACTTACTCATATTTTCGGTAATTTTTGGCAAAAGGATTTGAGTTTTACTAATATACTTGAAAAGAAAATATTTATTTTCCGGAATTGTATACGAGCTGAGCATTTTATTATTGAGTTATTACTTGTGCTGCTTTAAATTATATTGTTATGAGATGTTATTGGTTATTGGTATGGACTTTGACCTTGGTACAAGCTTGTCACTACTTTCAACCTAAGGCTAGGTTTGTTACTTATTGAATACATGGGGTCGGTTGTACTCATACTACACTTCTGCACCTTGCGTGCAGATTTCTTATGTTGCTGTTGCTGTGTACAGCGGGAGTTGGATCAGAAGATTTACCTGCGATCCAGTCACAACTGCCTCTTGTTCTAGGTAGTTTTAGAACTTTTAAATCCGTTCATGTATATTTTAGACAGATGATATATTTTTATTTCACACCAGTTTTTGTAAATTCTAATCTTAGAAGCTCTTGATTTGTACTACCAGTCCTTGGGAAGTGTATTAGAGTCAGTTAAATATTAATTGAATCAGATTGTTGTTATTTGGCTTACCTAGCGGGTGAGGTTGGGTGCCATCACGGCTAGTTGGATTTTGGGTCGTGACATCGTCCATGTTCTGTTCACCGTAGCATGTACCCGAGACCATCTGTGATAGCCAATATTGTATAGCTATGCTTTAACACGTATGTCGATCTCTTCAATATTTGACATTCTTTCATTAAATTCATCAAGTGTGTATGATCGTGTCGTGGCAAAGTACAATTCGCTTAACTTTAGATTACCCTTCTTGAACTTTGACCTTACATCTGTCCAAATATGCCACATGCAAGCATAATATGGCATGCCAGTATAAATAGTAGATGTTGCCTTCAAGATACTCTCATTCTGGTCCGAAACAACACACATATTTGGTTTTTCACCATATGTATATTTGAATTGCTCAAAAAAGTACCTCCATGATGCGTCATTTTCTGAATCAACAACGGCGTATGCTATTGGTAATATGCTACCTATCACACATGTGGCAAAAAGAAATTCAATTTCTGTAATAAAACTTGAGAATATAAAAAATACAGTCTCAAAAATAACTTTATAACAATATTTTTATAATTAATCTACATTACCTGCTACATCCATTGTGCTAGCTGTTAGAATGATTCCCCTATATGCCGACTTCAAGAAGGTGCCATCAACTACTACAACTGGCCTACAATGCTCCCAACCCTTGATGGATGTGCTAAGTGCAATAAATGCATACAAGAAACAGTCATCTTCAGTCTTCTGTAATATTACTACTGACCCCGGATAAGTATTCTCCAGAATATACAAACAACTCGGCAAGCGACTCTAGGAATCAGCAGGATGACCTCTCAAAAATTTCAAAGCCTTTTCCTTTTCTCTCCAAGCTTGCATGTATGTTAAGTTCACACCATGATCCGATAATATGTCAGTTTGTATGTATTTTGGTGTGTATATTGTCATAGGATCCACATATTTTGGCATCACCATGCTGCCAACTACCATAGAAGTAGGTTTGCGTTGTATGTATGTGTTTTCCATCAAAGAGCATGTGTGCAAGATGTTGAATTTTTGAACCTTGAACAATGCTGATTCATTTATGCTGGTAGACTTGAAGTATCACGTACAATTGTCCCCAACACATATGAGGCAGTAGCTACAGAATAAAAATAATTTAAAAAATATTATGCAAATTGTAGCTACAAAATACGAGGCGGTTTATGCACAAAAACTTATCTTAAACAATTTATATACAAAAAAACTACAACTTATACACAATATGAATTTGACAAATAAAATATTCCTACCTTCTTGCACTAGACCATTTCAACCTAAATTGAAACTTATTCATGACAGAATAGTGCTTCATTGCAGTGACAATTGTTTGCTTGTCTTGGTAAACTTGGCCTACTTCAATTACATTTGGCGTATGTTCTGTTATTATCATACTTTCATATTCCACAATTACCGGAGATGTTTGCATATCAATCCCTATTACTGATACTTCTCCAATTGTGTTACAATTGCTTGACAATTGTACCACGTTAGTATTACGATAATCAGAAGAACCTGCACTTAATTAAAAGTATAGCAATTCAGACCTCTGTATATTCATGTGTTCAGTATTTGACAGAATACTTGTACAAACATAACAATTGAACTACATTTGTTATGTAGTAAAATTGTAGATAACTTGTTGTAAAATTGTAGAACACTTGAAATTGAAAAAACATCAGCACTGGAAAAACATAGCAAACCTGCAATTGTGTTCGCATTAGACATACTGCATTCCAAATCGAAATCACGCACTGTTATACACAGTGGATACATTCCTACGTTTTTATTTTTCTTTTTCATCTCCATATGCACTTGAACTTCCATATCGCTCCGAATTTTCATTGGAGGACAACGTTCATTGACTTTGTATTTGATTTCGATGATTTTTGAAGAGATATCGATCATTAGATGCTCTGCAATTGCGGAATTCAATTGACTATAATTTGAATCGTCATTGACTACAATTCTGTCAACATCAAAATCTTTGTATCTCCCAACGCTATCCCATCGACTATTGAGCTGAAGCATAATCGCTAATTTTGACATTATGTCACGAAATTCAATTCAATTGTAGCTAATTGTTTCCAATTGTTTTCTTCAAAACCTTTATTTATGGAAAACCAGAGAAAACCAGAGAATAGAAGGATACTACAGATATGTTGCCTTGATTATGGTGCGATGATAACCAGTAAAAATTTGCGTAATAGAAGGATTCTACAAATATGTTGCCTTGATTATGGTACGATGATTGCATCAGTAAAATCGCTAATTGAAATATAAGCGATCCCAAAATCCCGCGTCTAAATAAGGAAGACTATCGCAGAAAGGATTCTAATTTAAACAAATGTATATATTTTGTAGCTAAAACGTGTTTAGGTCGGGTAAATTAAAAAACATAAACATTTTTCGTAATAAGATTTCAAATAGTATATAAGAACGAAAAAAATCCCCTTTCAGAATAATAGTATGAGACGTCGATCTCTATGATTTGGGCCGGTATGTCAAGCCTCTTAGGCCTACAAGTTTCGCAATAATAGTGGAGAATGTTCAGCAGCCATTCAACACACTGGGCCCTCGCACATTAGACTGGAAGATGGTCTCAAGAGCTTGAAGTGGCATTTTCTTTCTATTAGAATTAGGGGCGTACAAATCGAACCGAAAAATCGCATCAAACCGATTAAAAATTTTAACTTGGTTTGGTTTGATTTGGTTTAGTATTGAGTAAAACAACCCGAACCAACCCGACATATAAATATATAAATTTTATATATACTTTTAAGATTTTATATATAATTTTCTTTAAAAATATATCTAGAAATATTTGGGATTCTCTTGCGGGATATAAATTTTAATAGTATATGAAGTGCTCCATATTTATTGATCTTAAATAATGGGTTGTATGATCACTTTCTTATCAAGTATTACTGAAATGCGTCCGTCTCTTTGTTCTTCCATACTCATATCATATGTTAAGATCTGTTAAATTCTTATATCTTTTTTGAATGTGAAGTGATTATTAATATTTAGGTATCATATTGATTTTTATGTTTAATTACTAAATTCGGTTAACCTGAAAGTGTACATCAACGAAAAATTATTGTCAGACGACTAAAAAAATAACTATTATGTGTTACTAATAGAATTCTCCCATAAGAATATATTAATCGATAATATGTTTGGCAATTTTTTATATTTTTACTAAATATATATTTACTTATTAAATATTTAACAAAGTAAGATTGAAATAATATTTAAGTAACAAAAAACCCGAAAACCCCGACAAAATCGAACCAATCCAAACCGATATATTTGGTTTGGTTTGGTTTTGATAAAAATCGAACCAACCCGATCCATGTACGCCCCTAATTAGAATAGATAGCTTCAAAGGATAAAGTTCAAAAATAGTCACTCCAGATATAGTGAAATATTCCAATATTAATTTTCCGTTAAAAAATCTTGAATTTTTTTAATGTAGTCAAAAAATCATAATATTTTGAGATTGAATAAAATATTGGGTATAATATTTTTATTTAACAGTCAACTTTACTATATTGCTTACCAGATAAAAATATACTATTCTGACGAAATATCTATACTTATTGTTCTACTGGAGAAGGATAAATTGACAAATTATTATTGTATTAGACAATATAAATTAAAGCATGCTCCCGGAGATGTCAGGACGCGCTCCCAACAAAAGATATGGCAAAAATAATCTCTATTTTTGTTGAGCTACTGGTAAAAGGCACATTTAATATTTATACTTAATTATTTACTTTTAAATTTAACCTATTACTGATGAACAATGAGGTTCCTTTGCATTTAAATACTTACTCATTATTAATAGAAGAAAGTTTCAAAATATCTAAAGAAGCTGCAAAAGAAATAGGGTTACTAAATCAGATAATAGTATTTCAGAATGCTTCACTGAGGCAGTCCTTGAGCTATAAGCTCTTCGAAATTTATTTTCAGCTATATTGGTGTATTGTACTCCAAATGATATTAGAAAGTTGCGAAAACATATCATGAAGACATGCTAGATGACTTAGGAAGATACATGACAGTTCATCTAATAATCAATTACAATTTGCGTTGAAAAACACTAATTATTTCTTAGAAAAAAGTACGACCAATAGTGTACAAATATATGATACACTCTGTTGGCCCAAGTGAAGGTTAGTTTTGAAGATTGACAAAGGAAGCTCGAGCATGAACCAGGTCCATCCCTTGTGTGCATAGACACGGGCAGATTTGAGCATGTGTGATGCACGTGAAGGAGATAAGCTTAGCTTGGTCTAATTAATATCTCCTGATCGAAAAGGGTTGCATAATTGATAAGGAGAAGATCTCCTGATCGAAAAGGGTTGCATAATTGATAAGGAGAAGGACTCCTTAATCAAAGAGAACACTATCCAAGATAAGGGAAGAGTTAGAGGTTGAGATCAACTAGAACTCTTCCACTAAGGAAGAGTAGCATTACAACTCTAGTTATTTTCTACTCTACTAACTCTATAAATTGCAGGATGTTCTCATTCTACACGTGACGCACAAAAGCAGAAGTTATACGTGAATTGAGAGCAAAATAGCAAGGCATTTTGCAAGCAGTTCGTGTGTGATCCAAATGTGTGAACCTGAAGCTACATGAACCAGATAGAAGAACCAGTTCCAAGTGTATGTCTTTTATTCTAGTTCAATTTTGTAGTAGGTGTTTTCATATTGTACATTTCAGCTTTATCTAGAGGCAATTGTAATAGGTACTCACAGTATTCAAGTTAGAGTTAACTTGAAGTTGTCGCAACAGTTAGAGGTTGTGTGCCACAACGGGATTAGAGTTAATCCTAGATTTACAAAAGTATTTTGTAAATGCTGTTTTTGGCTCAGTGATTTAGTGGAGAGTTTGGGAAAATCCTACTAAGAAGTAGGTCGTGGTTTTCTCACCTTTTGAGTCAGGTGTTTTCCACGTAAAATACTTGTGTTCTTTAATTTCTGTATTTATTATTCCGCAACAGTAGTATAAGGAACACATAGAAGAACCAGGTCCTTCTATAATCTGTGCACGCGAAAAATTTGACGCCTCATAAATCACCCCCTCTTGTGTGGTATTGAAGTTAAAACATCACACTCAAACTTGATCAAGTGTTGAAAATACTGCATGCTACATCATAAATAGGTGCATGATTACACATCTTGTAGAGAAGACTTCCTGTGAGTTACTTAAAGGGAAAAAACCAAACATATCCCATCTTAGGGCATTTGAATGCAAGTACTTTGTGCACAATAATGGTAACGACTCCCTAGGTAAGTTTGATCCCAGAAGTGATGAGGGAGTATTCTTGGGATATTCTTCACATAGCAAAGCTTATAAGGTCTATAACAAAAGAACTATGTGTGTACAAGAAAGTGTTCATGTAGTTTTTGATGAAACTAACATTCTTTCTGAGAGGCAGGAACATGATGATGAAGCAATTGGGCTGGTAAGAAACTCAAATGAAATGACAGCCCAGACTGAAGCTGCACTAGAGGAAGGAACAGGTGATGGAACAGGTTCTTTCGCCTAGGGCAACATGACAGAGGGAATAGAACAAAGAGGAAATGATTCTCAAACCTCAAGGGAACCTGTCCATGAACCTGTTCCACAATAACAAAGCATTGAAGGAACATCAAGGGGAAACCAGTTGGTTGTAAAATCTTACAAGTATCAAAGTTGTCATCCCATTGAGAACATAATCATTGATCCAACCTCTGGAATTAAAACCAGATCTTCATTAAAGAATCTTTCTGCTTTTGATGCTTTCTTATCTCTTATTGAACCTAAAAATATTATTGAAGCTTTACAGGATGTAGACTGGGTAAATGCAATACAAGATGAACTCAACTAATTTAAAAGGAGTCAAGTTTGGCATCTGGTAGCAAGACCCTTGGACAGATAAGTAATTGGCACAAAATGGGTCTTCAGAAACAAACTTGATAAAGATGGAACTGTTACGAGGAACAAGGCAATATTGGTGGTTCAAGGATATAGCCAAGAGTAGGGCATAGACTATGATGAAACCTTTGCTCCAGTTGCAAGGTTGGAAGCAATAAGACTCCTTATAGCCTTTGCTGCTTATATGGAATTCACCCTCCACCAGATGGATGTCAAGAGTGCCTTCCTCAATGGCTATCTAAAGGAAGAAGTGTTTGTCAAGCAACCTCCGGGGTTTGAAAGCAAGGAGAGTCTTGATCAAGTGTACAAACTTGACAAAGCACTTTATGGGCTCAAGCAGGCGCCTAGAGCATGGCATGAAAGATTATCAAATTTTTGCTTGATCATGACTACAAGAGAGGTAAAATTGACAATACTTTATTCTTGAAAGAAAAAGGTAAAGATCTCTTGGTAGTTCAGATATATGTTGATGATATAACCTTTGGAGCAACGACTGATAAGTTAAGTAAAGAATTTGCTAAACTAATGGGGAGTGAATTTGAAATGAGCATGATGGGTGAGCTTAATTTCTTTTTAGGATTACAAATTAAACAAAATTCAAATGGAACTATGATCCATCAGCAGAAGTATGTAAAAGAGTTGCTTAAAAGGTTTAAAATGGAAGATTCCAAAGAAATTGACACTCCTATTGCAACAGCTACAAAGTTGGATATAGATGAACCTGGTTCATCTGTTGATCAGAAGTTGTATAGGAGAATGATTGGCTCATTGTTGTATCTCACTGCTAGTAGACCTGACATTGTTTTCAGTGTAGGCCTTTGTGCAAGATTTCAGGCAAACCCAAAGGAGTCTTACTTGACTGCTGTCAAGAGAATTTTGAGATATCTAAAAGGCACCACTGATCTTTGTCTTTGGTATCCAAAAGGTAGTAATTTCAATCTTGTGGGATATGTTGATACTGATTATATAGGTTTTCTTATGGATAGAAAGAGCACCTCAGGTATGGAACACTTTCTTAGCTCATGTCTTGTGTCTTGGGCCACCAAAAATCAAAATTCAATGGCCTTATCTACTGTTGAAGCTGAGTATGTTGCTGCTGCTTCATGTTGTGGATCAAACAACAATTAAAGGACTTTGGAATTGATGTTGGTTGTATTCCCATTTTTGGGATAACACTGGTGCTATTAGTATGACCAAGAACCTGGTTCACCACAAGAGAACTAAGCACATAGATGTTAGGCATCACTTTTTGAGGGATAACTATGAAAAAAGGGTTGATCACTGTGGAATTTTGTGTTACTGACAAGAAAATAGCTGACATCTTCACAAGTGCCCTAAGTAGAGATCACTTTGAAAGAAACATGTTAGAATTAGGGATGATTAAGATCACCTAAAAGGACCAGTTCAGAATTCACAACGAAAAAAAAATATTTTTGGTTAGAAAATCTGAAATGTGTATATAATTAGATTAATTTTTGCTCAGACTCATACTTTCAATAGTATACTTTTGTGCCATGTGTTAAAATGACTCATTAATCTCTAATGATATTTTTTCTATTTTGGCAAATTTAGACTTACACAAGAGAATTATCAGTAAAGAACCTGGTTCATCAAGATAACACGGTATGTTTTCTACACTCTGCATAATTTGAAATAATAATATTTGGATCATGAGCAGAGTCCTACTTAATTCCAAACTCCTTTTGGACTTATCTGTTACAAGTGAACCGGCTCTGTTCAAAAGAGTCCCAACCGAATTGAAGTACCTAGATTCTAGGGATACACTCCAAAGTTTTTTTAAAACTAAAATTCAGTTTGATTAGACTTCCACACCCACTATCATCCCTTCCACCACCCCAACCTCTAATAAAAGAGTAAAGATGCTTGCTCTCAAGGTTGTTGCGGGGAGAGAACAAATCAAGAAAATAAATAAAAAATTGAAAGCGGATAAGGAAGAAGAACCCCAGAAATCTGATAAATCATTCAAATCTGCTACTGAGGGGGAAGAAACTGTTTCTTCTGAAATTGAACAGGTACAAATTTGGAGAATAGGTTTGTACTAGTAGGGTCTAAAGCAGGTGTTGAAACTACAAAGTCTGGAGGAATTGGTGGTAAAAATTAAAAAAAGGAAGGAGAGCAAGGGTGTTCGAAGTGCTGTGAAGGGAAAGGGTAAAAGAGTGGTTGATTCTTTACCCACTCCTGTGAGTTTAACCAAAGACATAGGTGCAATAGTTATTTGGGGAGAAATATTTGCTAGAGTAGAGGAGAGTGTAAATAAACAAGGGGAAGTGGGTCTGGCGAAGCCGCTGAAGGGCTAGTTCAACTTGGGAAAAATATAGATGAACCTATTTCATCTTAACAGGAAACCCTCGCAGACCTACTGAAGAGAGTAACTGAAAGTTAAAATCCAAAAAAGAAAGGGAGGTTGGTACAAGCAAGGATCATTTTGGGGCAAATACATTTCCTGCTTGTGACTATGAAGTCCATGTCACTCCTAAAGAACCTGGTTCATCTAAGAAGGTACCAGTGAATAGCAAGGTGCAAGCCTTGGTGCAAGAAAGTTGGGCTAAGGATGCTGAGATTGAGAGGCTGAAGAAAAGGTTGGCAGAGGTGAAAACTGAGAGAGATGCTCTCAGAACTGAGCTGGCAAGAGAAAAGGAGAAGAATAATTGCATTCTTCAGAATATGCTGAAACTCCTCCAAGCCAAAAATCAAGCACCTAGTCCTTCCCAGCCTTAAGCCTCCTAGCCTAGTGTAGATCAACCAATGACCCAGTTCGGGATTTGTTTTGTTTCTTTTGCTCATGTTTCCAGTGTTTTTATTTCTTTTTATGCTTTGTGGAAAAATCGTATCAATCATAAATGAAATTCACTCTTTTTTCTCTAACTGTTTGTTTATATTTCTTTGATGGTTAAAATTCTTAGCTTGATCTATGATGATTAATCCATAATTGCATTTGAAGTAGCCCCAGTGGCCATGAGTAAGTTTTAAAATCTGTTTATCTCACATTTTTTATGCAATTTTAAAATCTGTTTATCTCACATTTTTTTATGCAACTTTTCGATGATGCCAAAAGGGGGAAAAAGGCTGTGCTTTACACTTTGAACTATGATGTTTATAACCTAATGTACTTGTTCCTTGATGATAAGTGATTAAAAAGAAAAATATTTCTAACATTGTGTTGATGTTGAGCTAAGTTGAAACAGGGCCTAAGCTTATGAAAAGCACAGGGTTTGTCATCATCAAAAAGGGGGAATTTGTGGGAAAAAGTGAAGGTTAGTTTTGAAGATTGACAAAGGAAGCTCATGCATGAACCAGGTCCATCCCTTGTGTGCATAGACACGGGCAGATTTGAGCATGTGGGATGCACGTAAAGGAGATAAGCTTAACTTGGTCTAATTAATATCTCCTGATCGAAAAGGGTTGCATAATTGATAAGGAGAAGATCTCCTGATCGAAAAGGGTTGCATAATTGATAAGGAGAAGGATTCCATAATCAAAGAGAACACTATCCAAGATAAGGGAGGAGTTAGAGGTTGAGATCAACTAGAACTCTTCTACCAAGGAAGAGTAGCATTAGAACTCTAGTTATTTTCTACTCTACTAACTCTATAAATCGCAGGATGTTCTCATTCTACACGTGACACACAAAAGCAGAAGGTAAACATAAATTGAGAGCAAAATAGCAAGGCATTTTGTAAGCAGTTCGTATGTGATCTAAGTGTGCGAACCTGAAGCTACATGAACCAGATAGAAGAACTAGTTCCAAGTGTCTTACTCTTATTCTAGTTCAATTGTAGTAGGTATTTTCATATTGTACCTTTCAGCTTTATCTAGAGGCAATTGTAATAGGTACTCAGAGTATTCAAGCTAGAGTTAACTTGAAGTTGTCGCAACAGTTAGAGGTTGTGTTCCACAACGGGGTTAGAGTTAATCCTAGGTTTACAAAAGTATTTTGTAAATGCAGTTTTTGGCTCAGTGATTTAGTGGAGAGTTTGAAAAATCCTACTAAGAAGTAGGTCATGGTTTTTTCATCTTTTGAGCCAGGTGTTTTTCACGTAAAATACTTGTGTTCTTTAATTTCTGCATTTATTATTCCGCAAGAGTAGTATAAGGAACACATAGAAGAATCAGGTCCTTCTATAATCTGTGCACGCAAAAAATTAGACGCCATACAAATCACCCCCTCTTGTGTGGTATTGAAGTTAAAACATCACACTCAAACGTGATCAAGTGCTAGGTGATAATGTTTCATCATAATATAGAAAAATAATTGAGGAAAAATCTATAAAAGTACATGTGGAAATTTTCAATGCACAATGAGAGTTCGACCCTGATCAAGAGCTAGTTTTTAAAATTATATTTGAAGAAAATAACTCTGACATAGTAGGATTATTTTTGTAGATGGACCTGAAGGAACTGAAAAATGTTCTTGTATCATACTGTACTTGCAAAATCATGTGGCATGATAGCGTGAGTGATATCAATATGTGGTGTGCAAGTAGCGATATTACAAGTGGATCGTACGACTTATTGAGTATTTGAAACACCTTTTTAAATAATTGAGACAATCATCATAAATATATTAAAGCAGAGTGATGATAATATAAGATGAAGCACCTATAATGAAGCGTCATCAGTCTTAGGGATGTAATGGACATCGATGAACTATATGATTTCCATCAGGTACGTACTCACGTGTAATTGTAAAATTGATGAGATTATAAACTTTAAATGCTAGCTTGGTAAAATTATACTATAGCCTCAAATGAGTGACTAACGCAAAAATATGCGGGCAAGAAAATTTTAACGTCCAATGAGTTCAACTTGCTTCAGACAGAAATGAGTATACAATTAGAGATGACTTGGTTCTTCTTAAGTTAAATTGATTTTCAAGCCTAATGGTGATAGTGGTGTTGAAGATTAATGCTTAATAAGAGATGTAATTCTTATTAAATAAAAATGCAAGTTGTGCAAAATATATGACTGAAAAAGCTATATTAGCTAGCCGAAATGAATATGATGATCAACTAAATAAAATATTGAATTGTCAATCTTTATGTTGTATATAATTTCTTAAAGATTTAATTTATTATACTTTCATATAAATACTTGACTAAAAATTTATGTGTAACGCACGTACATAAAAATTAATATAATAAAAATAAGTATATATTAAAAGAGAACAATGCACGTATCTAAATCCTAGATCTGCCATGAGATAAATTATGATTCGAATGGGAGATGAGCATTTGTATATGTTTTCAAATATTTCCTCCATCTCAATTTAAGTATCATATTTTCCTTTTTAATTAAGCCAAAAAAACTATATTTTTTTTATTTAAAAGTAATTTTACCCTAAATTTCATTTTTTGTTATTAATGAGATAATATATAATAATATTAATATTTATAGCTCATTTTAAATTATAAATTTTATAAATCTTTTTTTTCTCTTAAATTACATATTCAATCAAACAGTATTACATAAATTGAGCCTAAAGGAGCAAGGTGTACTTCTAAAGTCCGTTAAGACATTGTCCAGTTCCTGTCACATTTGGTGTTTCATGAAAAAGCGCACAAATTTTATATATATATATATATATATATATATATATATATATATATATATTTCT
>AWOL01S0006951.1:18217-52389 GCA_000715115.1 Nicotiana otophora | reverse complement strand
CCGAAAAGAAATTTGACTAACTTTGGTTGAAAGAAGATAAAATTCGATTAAAGCACATAATCTTAGTTGGTTAGAGTATCGTGCTGATAACGTGTTATAAAATAAAAGCAATTTAGTAAAACATGAATAAGACATGTTGTTATAAAATAGAAACAATTTAGTAAAACATGAATAAGAAATGGAGATAGAGAGAAGGAAGAGATTTTCTTCTTCAATTGTGCGTATTTTCCTACTTATTACAAGGCCTTTATATAGGCATGAAAAGTGAAAAAAAATATGTCATTGAATATGTCCTTAAGCATAGAAATATATCATTGAATATGTCATTAAGCATTTGAAAAGATCATGGAGGAAGAGTAGACATCCACCATAATTTGATTTTTCTTATAACAAGCCATTTATTAATTCCCATACAACCATACTATCTGAAATTCTTTTAAATTGTTCAATTCATTTGAATTATTTCTCTCAAAGATCCCTAGTATTTTGGTTCTTTATCTTCAGCTTTTTTCCATTCAGTTTTCTTTTTTAGTTTGTTTTAAGATTCAATTTTTTGTCTTCTTCCCCACATTGTCTATGTTCCCAACTTTCAGAAATTAATAAACATAGCTAAATGATCGAGAAAAATTACAGAGCCTCATCGCCTTCTTCTCTTTTTCATTATCCACCCATCTTCTCTTTATCCGGCACCACCATGAACTGTGGCATATCAAAGGTTGGGTCGAGTTTCCAATCGCATTTTCACGGTGAATTGCAATGTGAAGTTCACGTATTTATTATTTTTTTATCTTGATTGTTTTTCATTATTTTCTCCTATTTTTATTTTCAAGTAGTGTTTGTGAGATTTAAGTGGGTATTCAAATTAATTAGAAATAGGTTATTAGGCGATTTTGGAGTGAAATAATCTGTTTGATTATTGTAAATGAGCTATTTGATTTAAAAAAAATTACTTGGGCGCCTAAAGTTTTTGTTCAATCTGAAGGTGGCGTGTTCTGGTTTCCTTCTGTCAGAGAAGACGTCTTGTAAAAGAGAAAGATATGAGAATTGCTAAGGGGTATAACTGTAAAACAATTTAATATTTTATTTTTAAAAAAAATTAATAACATGTGTCACGATCTTATTGGTGCGTGAATTTACACATATTATGAGAAATTGGTAAAGAAAAAAGTGGCGTGTCTTAGACACATTTTGAAAAGGTTGAGTGTGTAAAGTAATTTTCGTCCGCAAAAAATATGTAACATGGATTTGGTCCATAGTTCAGGTGATAACTTATGTATTTTGCCTTTGTTTTATTTGTTGACTATTTTAGGTAAAGACTATTTTTTTTTTAAAATAGCAATAAATTATGTAAATTTTTATTAAGGTGTTCTTATATTAGTATCAATTGATATAATTTTATACAAGTTCTCATTAAATTACAATTTTAATTGGAATACTTTATAAAATTAGGAATAAAATATTTAAGATGTGATATGAACTTATGAAGGTGGCGCGCACGCAATTAAACGGAAAATGACAGACTTTTGCTAATAATAACTGGGGAAGGTTGGAATATTAGGAGTATGCTATATTACACATACCATAAGATTTTAGTTAACTAGTATTAGTGTACGCGCTTTACGCGTGGATCTTGTATAAATGAGAAATATTTTTTTAAAATAGCATAATTAATTATTCGAAAGATGTATTTGTGTTACATCTCTTTATTTTTACTGTCTTGATTCGATTCTGAAGTCAGAGAATTTGATAGCTTGTGGTCTTAGATAATGAAGGTAATGATTGTTGCGTGAACCTCTATAAGAAGTTAAAGCAATTCTTTCATGTAAAATATTTTATTTTTTTTGGTTTTTTAGTTGGGTCACAGTAAGCTTATTTCTTTTTTCATTAAAAAAGAATATTTATTTTGTCGATTGGAATTGAGATCATTCTGGCGCAAGCAGTTATGTAACCATGTATATTGTGATTTGGTTCACAGTATATTCTAACTTCTAACAAATATGTTTTTTAAAATTTGCATGCAGTAAAAATATAATTTGATTATTCATTATACGATCATGCAAGCTTTGAATATTCTTGGCTCATTGTTTTGGAGAAAATTGATAATTAAGTATATTTTTTTAATTTTCTAAATTTTTGAGCACGCGCAGGAAAAATAAAGCTACATATCAATTATGAGATCACTTCGTATCAACAATATTTTGAATGAGCATTGCTTTGTATATTGTTAGTTAGTCTAACTTTTGGAGCATGCTCCTAAAAGAATCATCAATGATATTTAAATAATGATAATATTAATAATAATAATAGTAATAGTAATAATAATAATAATAATATTTAAACAAGTAAACTTTTGTAGTATTACTTCGCGTTGATGATGACAAGGTTCTGTGGCGATAGTTGTTTTGGTGGCTTTTTAGTTTCGTGTGAGATTTGCAGCTTTAAAGGATTTGTTGTATGCCGAACGAAGAGAGAAAATCTAAGTTTGAAGAATTTATTATCATTGTAGTCCTAAATATTAGGCTAAGTATTAATTAAAGCTTATTTGAATATCCTAAAGATTAGGAAGTTAGTTTAAATTACAATTTAACCTCTTGTGAAATCTATTTCTAAAGAATAAAAAATGCGAACTATATTTCACTAAGGACATTTGTACTTTTAATATAATATATAGATAGATGACGTTATAAAATAATGTACACCTGTAACTTTTGACTCGGATAAAATAATTCGTTGGAACTAGGGGTGTACAAAGGAAACCGATAAACCGCACCAAACCGATAATCCGAGTCAAACCGAGAAAAAAAATCCGACTATGATTTGGTTTGGTGTTAGAATAAAAAACCCGACCATAATTGGTTTGGTTTGGTTTTAACTAAAAAAGTCAAACCAAAACCAAACCAACCCGACATTACATGTATATAAGTTTTAAAAATATTTTATACATAAAAATAATTATGGTAATGTAATTTATAAATATAATTTAAACTCTTTAATAGTTCTCTTTTTTAATGTATTATTTCAAGCTTGAACTTAGAACGCTTGAATGGAAAAATATGAATTATGGCCTATAAAAGTTAGTAACTCAAATAAAGCCCAAAGCAAAATTAAATCAATACTAATGCTAACAAAACAAAATCAATTCAATACTAGAAAATACAATAGTATTGTTTATTTATTTTTTTAGTTTTGCATTGATTTAGATAGTGAAAATGCATAACTCACTTTTAATATTATTTAGTCATGTAATTAATACTTAGTACTTATTAGTCGTACTTATTTTAACATGACTTACTACTTTTAGATAATGTGTATTTTTATTATAGCTTATTAATTAGCAATATTTATCTTATGCGATTTGTTGAGTATTTTAGTATAATTATGACTCATCTCACATTATTTTATATTATTTTATTGGGTAACATGTTATATAGTTTTATCATACCAAGACCTAAGAAATATTAGAGCACAAATTATAAATTTTATGCTATGAAGATTTTGTCGGAAAAAAAATCGAAAAACCCAAGAAAATCGAAAAATCCGAGAAAATCGTGATTGAAAAATCTGACTTTTGTTGGTTTGGTTTATAAATTTAAAAATTCAAGACAATTGGTTTGGTTTGATAATTGAAAAATTCGAACTAACTAGTTGGAGCTAATGCTTTGACCACGATTAATATTGATTAACAAGGAAGTCAGGTAGCTCTCTCAAAAATTCAAGAATTATTAATATTGATGAACTTGCGCCACGTGTGACATATCATCATTGGTATATTCTTAGAAAACTTGGAATGGCTTCACTATATTGGGTAAAATACGTTATGCTACGTGGCCACCTAAGAAGGGGACATGTGGAATCAAAACTAGAAGGATGAAAAACCGGGAACAACTACCTCGTGTGTCACCGAGAAAGGCAAGTTCGTAAGGGCATTAAACATGTTGCGCCCGATGGCATTTATTGAAGAATATTCCACAGCATTAAAGAGTAACGACTCATTAAAGAAATCTGAGCATTTATGTTTACCGTTAGGTTTCTATTACCACATTTCAATAATTGTCATTAGTGGTGCGGCCGACCATTACGCCAACTCAACTATAAATAATAGGCTCAACTATCATTGTAAGACACGGTTTTTCTGGAATACATTGACTAAATTCTACACAACAATCTGATACCCTTTTTCTCTCTTTCTCGCTTGTTAATCTTATCATCATTGTGTCCGAAAACCTATTTCCGGGCTCTTCGAATCCATCATTTCATCTACATTTTGGGCTAAGTATCTTACATCTAATCGATTAATTCATTATCTTTGGGATTAAATTGATTCATCTGTCTAGAAACCGCGAACAAATGCAATTGTACCGTTTTACGGACAAATAGTTTGGCGCCCACCGTGGAGCCTAGATAGTCGTGTGATTAAGTTGATCCTTACCTCTTTCACTCAAGAGCTTTGATTGTTCTTGTCTTAGCAAAATCGAAAAAATGGCAATCAATACCGTTAATAACACTCGCAATCTTGAGGTTTAAGGGGAACACCCTCATTTTCAATCAGCGACACTCGTAATAAGGGGGAAGATGCCACGCCGGTATATGATAGAAGGTACCCCAGACAAGTACGGGAGACGACTCCAGATGATGTTGACCAGGGGCACGTAGCAGATGTGGTAAGGATCCTGCAAGAGCAACATGCAATATTTCTAGGACACCTCACGCGGCAGGATCAGGTCATGACGGAGTTAAAATAGGAGCTATCAGGCACTTCAAACACTGCAAGCAGGCGAGATCCAGTTCCTCCCATTGTTCCTACAACCCAAACAACGCAGAGAATTGACAACAACACTCCCAGGGGCGAAGCTAGCTCCGACGGGGCTGGGGGGAGTAGATCTGGCCTCAACAACGATGACAATCCGTTCAAGGAGGAACTCTTGTTGTTCATGAAGGAAGTAAATGCCCGCATGGACCAAATCCCAGACGCACCTCCAATATTGAAAGGCCCGAGCTCAAAGAAGTACATCCAATCACCGTACAAACCGAGTGCGGCCCCGAAATACCAAAACGATTCAGAATGCCTGAAAAGCCAAAATACGACGGGACTTGAGATTCACAGGAGCACATCACCACCTACACAAGAGCAGTGAAAGGAAATGATCTGTCTCCTCACGAAATTAAGTCCGTATTATTGAAAAAATTCGGTGAGACTCTCACGAGGGGTGCCTTGACATGGTACTTATTATTGCCCGAGCATTCCATAAATTCCTTCGAAATGCTCGCGGATTTGTTCATCAAGGCCCATGCCGGTGCCAGAAAGGTACAAGCCTAAAAAGCTGACATATTCAGGATCGCGTAAGGAGAATTCGAATTATTATGAAAGCTCGTTAGTCGGTTCCAAAAGAAAGGATGTTGTTACCGGCTATCCCGGACGAATAGGTAGCTGAAGCGTTCACTTAGGGTTTAAACCCGAGAAGTTCAGATGCTTCCCGGAAGTTGAAGGAAAGTCTGCTCGAGTTTCAAGCAACAACTTGGGCAGATATCCACAACCGGTACGAGTCAAAGATTAGGATCGAAGATGATCAGGTTGACTTCTCATCATCATCAAAGGGACGGGAGAAGAGCAAGGAAAAAATGAAAGACGATGTCGACTCAAATAGACAAGTTTCAAGGGGCCGGTTTCTACCTTACGAGTAGACGAAAGGTCACGACAGGAGCTTCTGATCGGCATAGAAGTTTACCAATGACAGGAGAGCTGATCGCTAGCGAAATAACAGACCGCTACAGGATAGAGAGACCCCGGGGTCACGAGGTCCTTCCCATCTAAAATTATCAGAATATAACTTTAACATCAATATGGTGGAGTTAGTGTCGACCATGAGAGATATCAAAGAGGCGAGATTCCCGAGACCGATGAGGTCCGATCCCAGCTATAGGGATCCAAATTTATGGTGTGAATACCACGACACTAATGGTCACCGGACTGGGACTGTCGGTACCTCCGTGAAGAAGTGGCAACACTGTTAAAAAATGGTCACCTCAGGAAATTCTTGAGTGACCGAGGCAAAAACAATTACGGCCGGGACAAGAGCGACACGCAAACCTCGAGAGTAGGAGAGGAACCTTTACGCCAAACGATCAACATGATCTTCGGAGGGAACGAGATTAATGGGATCACATTATCGGCTGCGAAGAAGACAAAAGTATCGACAACCCACAGTAAGAGGCTACGGGATGATAATATCATATTCACGGATGAATACACGGACGGATTACTACTGTCGCACAATGACGCGCTGGTAATCTCTTTAAATGTGTTAATTTTCAAAATTAAACGTGTTTTAGTAGATCTAAGAACTTCCATCAATATCGTATAGTGGAGAGTTCTAGATCAAGCTAAACTCACTGGGAGCCTCGTCCCGATTATAAAGCTCCTTGCTAGATTTAACCTCGCAAGCGTGACAACTCGAGGGGAAATTTTACTACTTATGGATGCCAAGGGCGTAACGAAGACGACTCCCTTCGAAGTAGTAGACGGGGACATGGGCTATAATATCATCGCGGGAAGGCCATGGCTGTACGAAATGAAAGTTGTGCCTTCGACGTGCCACCATTTGTTGAAATTTCCAACACACGAGGGGATCAAGCAAATAAAGGGTGATCAACTGGTAGCAAGAGAGATGAATGCGATCTCGGTCTTTCATAGAAAGTGAAAGGAACCTGCGGCATAGCAGTTACCAGAACCAATTTTCGACCCCGAGCCTGAAGAAGTTTCCCCGGGGGCAGGAGAGTCGGAGCAATATCATGTACCAAGGTATTTTCAGGTAACAGAGGAAACAGACACAACGAAATCCATGGCAGAGAAGCTAGAGCAGGTTTCACTGTTCAAAATATTCCCAGAAAGGAAATTCCATTTAGGAACAGGACTACACCCGGAGCTCAGGTCAGATTTTATTGAATTCCTTAAAATTAACGCCGATTGTTTTACATGGTCGCACTAGGATATGACAGGAATCCCGACAGAGATATTCGTGCACAAGCTAAGCTTGGACCCTAGCATACCTTCGGTAAGGCAAAAGAAATGCCCTATTGCAGAAGTAAGGAATAAATTCGTCAGAGAATAGGTAACATGTTTACTTAAGATTGGTTTAATCTGAGAGGTAAGATATCCGGACTGGCTAGCTAATGTGGTAGTAGTTCCTAAGAAAAATAATAAAGTTCGCATATGCGTAGATTATAAAGACCTTAATAAGGCATACCCTAAGGACTCATTCCCATTACTGAATATCGATCAAATGATCGATGCTACGGCCGGGCACGAGTTAGTGAGTTTCCTAGATGCCTATTCCGGGTACAATCAGATCAAGATGAACCCAGAAGACTGGGAAAAGACTTCATTTATTACAAATTTTGGTACATACTATTACAACGTAATGCCCTTTCGGACTAAAAAACGCCGGAGCCACTTACCAACAGCTAGTAAATAAGATGCTTGAAAAACAGATAGGAAAAACTATAGAGGTATATATAGACGATATGCTTGTTAAGTCTCTAGATACATGTAACCACCTGAGACACCTGCAAGAAACATTTGACACCCTGAGGGAGCATAATATGAAGCTTAACCCCGAGAAGTGTGCGCTCGGGGTCGGTTCAGGTAAATTCTTAGGATTCCTGGTCTCACAAAGAGGAATCGAGGTGAATCCCAACAAAATTAAGGACATAGAGGATATCCCAGATCAACTATTCAATGTAAAGGAAGTACAGAGACTCACAGGCAGATTAGCGGCTTTGAGCAGATTCATTTCCCGATCATCAAAAAAATATCATCGCTTCTTCGCATTGCTCAAAAAGAAGAATAACTTCGAGTGGACGCCAGAGTGTCGACAAGCCTTGAAGGAATTGAAGAAGTACTTGTCAAGCCCTCATTTGCTCTCGAAACCTGAAGAAGGAGAAACATTGGTGGTCTACCTGGAGGTCTCAGAAGTTGCGGTAAGCGTAGTTTTAGTTCGGGAGGAAAATACTACGCAATTCCCAACATATTACGTTAGCAAAATTTTATCGGGAGCAGAAACTCGCTACCCACATATGGAAAAATTAGCATTAGCCCTCGTGGTAGCCCCCCGGAAGCTGAGGCTTCCAGTGCCACCCGATAGCGGTGGTGACTACTTTTCCTCTGAGGAATATCCTCCATAAACCCGAGCTCTCGGGTAGATTGGCCAAATGGGTCGTTCAAATGAGCGAGTTCGATATAGAGTATAAGCCACAGACTGCAATTAAGTCACAGGTCCTGGCTAACTTCGTAGCCGATTTCAGCCCAGGGTTGATGCCACTGGCTGCCAAAGAGGAAATAATGGTGTCAGAGCCGACATCGGGAGTCTAGACCTTATTTACGGATGAAGCTTTAAATATGAAAGGGTCCGGGCTCTGAATAGTCCTGGTCACGCCTTTGGGGGAAGCCTTAAGGAAAGCCATCAGGATGGTTACTTTAACTAACAATGAAGCTGAATACAAAGCTTTGATTCGAGGACTCGAATTGGCCCGGGGGCTCGACTCCGAAGCAATCAACATCAAATGTGACTCGCAACTAGTGGTAAATCAGGTTTACAAAATTTTTGACACCAAAGATGAACGAATGCAACAGTACGTGGAAAAGGTTCAGGCCTTGTTGTTACGATTCCGGGAATGGTCAATAGCCCACATCCCGAGGGAAGAAAACGCGGAAGCAGATACTTTAGCAAATCTGAGCTCATCAACAGAAATTCAGGGACCAGAATTGGGGGTGGTAGTTCAACTGATGAACTCAACCTTAGACACGAATGTTTACTATAAGGTGAATTTGACCAACCCGGTCTGGGACTGGAGGAACTAGATAATCGATTATATCGAACATGGAAACTACCCAAAGACCCAAGGCATCAAGAGCGTTGCAGACCAAAACCGCGCGATACAGCTTTGAGAAAGGCCAATTATATAGAAAATCGTTCCAAGGACCGCTGGCCCGATGCTTAGGAGCGTCTAAAGCTAGCTATGTCATTAGAGAAATCCATGAAGGAATATGTGGCAACCACTCGAGCGCAGATTCTTTGGTGCTGAAATTAGTCCGGGCAGGGTATTATTGGCCCCATATGGGTCTAGATGCCAAGGACTTTGTACGAAAATGCGATAAGTGCCAACGCCACGCACCACTAGTACATCAACCAACAGAACCACTACATTCAATTATGTCCCCGTGGCCATTCATGAAATGGGGAATGGACATCGTCGGACCGCTACCACCGGCTATGGGAAAAGTAAGAATTCTTTTAATTTTGACTGACTATTTTTCCTAATGGGTGGAAGCAGGTCCTTACCAAAAGATCGAAGAACGCGAAATGGTTGACTTCCTGTGGGAGAATATAATATGCAGGTTCGGAATACCTAAGGAGATTGCATGTGACAACGGGCCATAGTTTATCGGCGCAAAAGTCACAAAATTCCTTGAAGATTTGAAGGTAAAAAGGATTACCTCGTCACTGTACCATCCGAGTGCAAATGGACAAGCATAATCAACAAACAAAACAATTGTGCAAAATCTGAAGAAAAGGTTAGAAGCAGCAGAAGGCCGTTGGCCCGAGGAATTGCCAGGGGTACTTTAGGCCTACCGAACAACTGTCAAATCAAGCACACGAGAAACTCCGTTTTCCCTTGTGTACGACGTATAAGCTTTGATACCGGTGGAAGTGGGGGAGCCCACTTTAAGGTATTCCCAGATAAATGAAGAATCAAACAACTAGGCAATGCTAATCAACTTAGAACTGCTCGAGGGACACAGGGACCTGACACGTGTTAGAATGGTATCTCAAAAGCAGAGGATGGAGTAGTATTACAATCAAAGAACCAACCTTCTTTACTTCAAAGTAGGGGACTTGGTCTTGAGGAAGGTGACTCAAAACACCCTAGAACTCAACACCGGCAAGTTAGCCTCTACATGGGAAGGCCCGTACCAGGTTTCAGCTATCACCGTTAAAGGGTCAGACGAGTTGGAAAACCACAACGGAGACAAGTTGCCCAACAACTGGAATGTGGCTCATCTCAAAAACTATTACTGCTGACAAACAACAGTCAGATGGAAAGTATGTACTGCATTTTTTTATCCTTCGTTCTGCTTTTTATCCCAATTGGGTTTTTTCAGGCAAGGTTTTTAACGAGGCAGCGACCACAAGCATACAAAACACCGGTAATAAGACCTTTTGATGACAATTTTTCATTCGGGGACGATAAGGTAATCTTTGCTTCGTTAGCAAATTCCCACCAGGAAGTTAAGTTTGCTACCGAAAAAGGTTACACGATCGTTCACGAGCACAAACCACTAGAGGATTGTCATGTATTATTTCGCTCGACAACATGAATTCCTATGGGGAAAGCAAAATATGTTACCGAGCGAAGGGTTACGTAGCAATTCATTGGTGCAACCTTCGAAGATACAAGACTTCCAGTGCTCCAATGCGTATTGTATTCTTCGCATTAGAACACTGGGGGGGATAATGATATGTTTACAAGGCAACACTGAATGCCACGTCGATCAGGAACAAAAATCCGGCAAGGCAACACTGAATGCCACGTCAACCGGGAATGAAAATTCGGCAAGGCAACATTGAATGCCACGTCAACCGGGAACGAAAATCTGGCAAGGTAACACTAAATGCCACACATCATCGGGATCGGGGATTCCACAGCCAGCCCCGAAGAAACAAGTTATACAAGATAGCTACAAGTCATGACAACTTCTTTTCTACATAGCAAAATGCCTATGTAAACTATAAAAATAGAAGGAATGAAATGAAATCCTTTTGCTTTTATCTTGTTTCTTGTCTGCACGATGAACTAATTTTGTCATTTGAAAGTTAAATAAGTACTTTAAATGTTAGTGTCATAATGAACAAGAGACGTCTTCTTCAAGAGCACCGTAAATATAAGAGGGTACTCTCTTATAAAAATCCTCAAGTAAAAGGGTTAGTTCCGGAAGGATATATCCCCGGAATCAAAAATGCTATCGGGGAAAAGTACACCCGAAGCCACATATGAAAAAGATGCAGAAACCAAACTTGCACAAACACTTATAAAAACCCTCGTGTTAAAGGGTTAGTTCCGGAAGAATATATCCCCGAAACCAAAAATGCTATCGGTAAAAAATACACCCGAAGACACATACGAAAAAAGTCGCAGAAACCAAACATGTGCAAATACTTATTGAAACACTCATGTAAAAGGGATAATACTCGGAGACAGAAGTGCATCGAAGAAAATACACCCGAGACCACATGCAGAAAAGCAGGAAGATATGCACAAGGGTTTAAAAACTTGAACAGATATCCTAGCAAAGTAAGACTCATCCAAATAGTTGAGCAACAATACGTCTTTATTTACAAAGGTGTTTCAAAAGGAAATACAAGATAGGGAAAGAAAAAGCTAAGCTACAACGGCGCAAGAATCGGAAGGAAGAGAAGTATTTGCATCCTCGAGAGCAGTAGCCGGTTCAACCGATGGCTCGACATCTTCGCCAGCTTGATCTTCGGCATCATCGTCTTTTGATTCCTCTTCAGTGTCCGAAATCTTGGAACCAGAATCAGAAGGACTTGGAATGTCAGACTGTGCTGGGAATCCATTTTTTGCAACCAACTCAAGCTCGCATGCCTTAGCAATTTCGGCATCAATATCAATAATGCCAGCTTTGGCTCCTTCCAAGGTTTTTCTCCTCATGTTGTACATGGCGTAAGTTTTATCAACAACGAGGGAAGCCTCTCAATGCCTGAGTTCTTCTTTGAGTTGAGCGGTCTCGGCAGAAAGATTGTCCCGGATGGACCTAACAAACTGGAGGCTAACCTCGAGATCACGGACAGTTGAACTATAGAGCCTGTTGTACTCGGTAGTTTTCTTATACTTCTCCTCCAACCAGGCATATCTTGCCTCCGCAACAGTAACATCTTCGACCTTAGAATTCAAGGCAACCTCTAAATTAGTTACCCTTTCGGCAGTAGCAGCCTCACGGTCATTGGCAACATGAATTGCATCTTGGAACTCAGCCCACTTAGCTTTGATTTCATCAAAACTAGTCCTCAGTGGCTCAATTTCGTGGCTAAGGATCTCTACTTCCTGCTCTCTTTGCCGCAAGCAGGCTTCCAAAGCAACGACCTCAGTGGCCTGGTTTCCATTTTTGAGAGGCGAAGAACGGACTGGTCCCGTTCAGCCAAAAGCTGATCTCGCTCAGAAGAAAGTTCCTCCTTCTCACGGATTAACCGCTATAGGACCTCGGAAGCAAGAAAATTGGCCTGCAGGATAAGAAGAGATAAAATTTAAAATGCACTCATTCAAAAGATGAGAAATAGCAGAGAAAGACATAAACATACCGCTGTGGCATTATGCATGGCATTGTTTAACAAACACTCTCCCGAGAGTATATGAATCTTTTTCCAATCCTTCTCTGAAGCTAAGGGCTTCAGATAATTAGCAAGATCCACCGACCGGGAAAGAAGGTTGCACCCGGTAGAAACCGAAAAGGTAACACTCCTCCTCCTCTGAGGATCTTTAGAAGGGGCAGCATAATTTTGCCCCAAATTTCTATGAACAGGGGACTGAGGAAGAGGAACGCCTTCAACACGGTCAGGTGCGACCGTTGGAGATGATGTTGTCGGTAGAAGCGTGGATGAAGATGAAAATGATGTAGCAGTTACTGGTAGCGAAGAAGGTGGTGATAAAGCTGGTGAAGAAGAAGAACGGGAAACAGCTACACCAAAGGCATAACTGATAGTTGAGTGCTCACGACCGAGGACGGCAAGGACCCGGTACTCTGCCTCGCAGTACCGAATACAACGATTGGGGCTCGAGAACGGGAGATGGCATTTTCTATCAAATAAAACTCTTCCCAAAGTGCCGAGACATCATCCTCGGTGGGTATGACTACATCTACAGGTTGAGCATCCTGTTGAGAGGATAAGGATCGTTGTCTTTTTATGAACCAGAGGGAGGACCGGCCAACGTCGCCACCTCGGATAATTCAGGGGCATCAACCTTTGCCCTCTTATTCTTCTCCCTGGACGCAGAAGAACTCCTTCTTTTTGGTTGCTTGTTCTCTAGCCGGGGACTCCGTGAAGAAATATTTGTGCCCGGAGTAGATCCGGAGGCACCCGTTCGAGCAAGTGCCTCCCGGAGCAGCCTCGCTGCATCAACAGGGTCGGCTAAAACATCCTCTTCGGGGATCTCCACTAAGCCCGGGGGTAGACCTAATTTGACAAACAAGTCAGGAGATTCAGCCAAAATCCACATATGCAAAAGCTGAAGCAGAGCAAATTATAGTTACCATGATTTTTGGCCTTCCACCCGTATTTAATGGACAGTTCTTTCCACAAGCGAATTTCGAGCGTGGTAATGTCCAAGATATTTTGAACCCACTGGTCCAAACCTTCTGCCTCTGGTGGGGCCCATCGGATCGCTATAACATACAAAAGTTGAAAGATCAATACAGGCATAAAAAAGCATTTAGGAGGGGAGAACGTATTGAAAGAAACTCACGGAAACGGTTCCAAGCAACCGGAAAGGATGAGGCCGTTGTTGGAATAATATCATCGGAGGCAACTACAACAAACCGATCCATCCACCCTCGGTCATTGTCATCATCTATGCTGGAAATCAAAGCACGGTGATCACACTTGCAAAGATTTATCATCTCCCCGCGGAAAATCTTGGGAGAGTACAGATTCATCATATGAGCCAAGGTCAGCTCTTCTCTGGTTTCAAAGCATAGGCACCGAAGGCAGGCAACCGTCCTCCACACGGAGGGGCTTACCTGTGACAAACATACCTAGTAGCGAAGGCAAAATTCCGCTATCACAGAATCGAGATCCCCACTCAAAGAGAGCATACCCATGGTAAAAAGGTACGTGTAAAAATTTGTGAAACCCTCTCTGGGAAGGGTCACTCGCTCCGATAGGTCGGGAGCGATGATACCCAAATTCGGACAGCAACAGTCTTCCTTCACAGTAGGGATACTGTAAGGACGAATGGAAGATGGATACCCACTAACCGCCCATGTATGGGGGTTATCAGTGGGAAAAATCTCCTCTAAATCCTTCAAAGTACTGAGCCTTTTGGGGATTATGGAACTTACTGTTGGGGGAGCAGAACCTTTGTTTTTGTTCTTATTTTTCGAAAAACCAGAATGTTTAGAAAAAGAAGCCAGTAGAAGAGGGGAAGAAGAAATTATGTGCTTGGAAAAAATTAGAGAAGAGATGAAGAGCAAGAATGTAGGTTAAAAGTTCAAGCAACTGGTAAGACCCAAAGAAAAAGGGAGTTTATACGTATAGGTAACTTTTTGGGCGGCTAAAATACTTGGCTCTAATTACCTCAATAACCGGAAGAAGGCATGCTAAATCATAGGAGGACGCGTGTTCTAGGCATTAAATATGGGGAGACATGCGTCTAATCAACCATCAGTAACCTACAAAAGGGATTATAGTAATTCCCGCCAAAAGAGAATTCTCATCAACTTTCCGGTAACACAAAGTTATGTCACCGGAAAGTAGGGGGACTATTTGTATTAGGTAAAATACGTAATGCTACGTGGCCACCTAAGAAGGGGACACGTGGAATCAAAATCGGGAGGATAGAAAACCGGGCACAACTACCTCGTGTGTCACCGAGAAAGGCAAGTTCGTAAGGGCATTAAGTATGTTGCGCCCGATGACATTTAATGAAGAATATTCCATAGCATTAAAGATAGCTCATTAAAGAAATCTAAGCATTTATGTTTACCGTTAGATTTTCATTATCACACTCTAATAATTGTCATTAGTAGTGGGCCCGACCATTACGCCCACTGAGCTATAAATAATAGGCTCAAGTATCATTGTAAGGCACGATTTTTCTAGAATACATTGACTAAATTCTACACAACAATCTAATACCTTTTTTCTCTCTTTCTCGTTTGTTAATCTTATCATCATTGTGTCCGGAAACCTTGTTCTCTGGCTCTTCGAATCCATCATTTCATCTACATTTTGAACTAAGTATTTTACATCTAATCGATTAATTCATTATATTTGAGATCAAATTGATTCATCTATCTAGAAACCGCGAACAAATTCAAATATACCATTTTACGAGCAAACAACGCGACGGTGAAAGTTCCATGTTAGTAAGCGCCACTTCTATGAAAGGAATCATTTCTCTTCTAAAGTTCTTCTAGTGACTACTATAACTAATATACCTATCTTTTTACCATTACTAAAAAATTAACTAAATTCCACTTTATAAGAAAGCATATATACATATTAAGATGAATTAATTTCGAATGGAGGGTATGAATCTTGATTAGTTCCATATATATGTGCTGAAGTCTAGACAATAATATATAGTCTTTAATCATCTTTCTCTTCTTAACTTGTGAGGAATGTTTCTATCCTACTAGATATGTGAAGAGTCGTTGCTATTAATTCATTCCCATCTGTGATAGCTTTTTGATGTTGATCGAGAAAAGCACAAATAAATATCTTACTCACTGTCTATAGCTGCAAATACGTTTTGGCCAACTGGACAATTTAAGTACAAGATAAGGAGTCAGGCGAAGTCTGAGTGTCGAGCTCGTATTTGTGAATTTCGTTGTGACCTTCCCAATCAGCTCTTCCGTGCACGAAAAGTCAGTACAAAGATGGTGAAATCGTGACTTCACAAAATCTGAAAGGTGCCTTTTTCCTTCAATGAGATGCTTGTTTTATTTAATAAATTTATGGGTGGGGTAGCTATGGTCTATTAATAATCGAAGAGCACTGCAAAAGGGGCAAAGTTCCATCTCAAGGTTATTTATTGGAGGAAAAGAAAAGGAAAAAGAAACAAGATTATTCTTAGGATCCGAGTAACCCAAGCCCACATATGCTGGACTTGAACTTGGAATTAGGCCAATGGACAAATCCGAGAAGTATCGGGGCTTTGACGATCCAATTTGATAGGGAGAAATTCAAAAATAACCAGATTTACGAGTGGTCATTCAAAAATAGTCACAGTTTCAAAAGTCGTCGAAATTTATCCATTTTTTATGTAAAGATAAATCTGAACGAAAACACTGTTCAAAATCCAGAAAAATACTCCAGCATAATATACTGGAGTTCCAGTATACTTTGCTGAAACTCCAGTATATTATACTGGACCGGTCTCTATTGCAGCAAAATAGTGATTATTTTTCAATGACTTGGCAAATGCTGACTATTTTTGAATGACCAGTCCGAAAACTGGCTAGCCCGTGCTATTTTGACAATTTGATATGAATCGTCAACCCGCCCGTATATGGCAGGTGGTTACTTGTAACTTAAGCCGGTCTCTTTCTAATCATATCCAAATGAGAATGCCGAAAAAGTAATTAAAAAAAGACAAAGAGAATGCTAGTATTGTTATAAATATTATATTATGGATGTTCATTTAGTACTCCGTTGTAAAAAAATCTTCCTGAAGAAGCTTATCTATATGAGACTCCGTCGTAAATATGTTTATCTATTTAGTACTCTATTGGAAATAAGTCTCCTCAAGAAGCTTATCCTTTCGGTACCTCGTTATGGATAAACATCACCCCTGGTAGAAGATTATCCATATCTGGTACAATGAGCTTATCCTTTCAGTACCCCGTTATGGATAAATATCACCTCCGGTAGAAGATTATCTATATATGGTACAATGAGCTTATCCTTTCGGTACCCCGCTATGGATAAACATCACACCCAGTAGAAGATTATCTATATCTGGTACAATGAGCTTATCCTTTCGGTACCCCATTATGGATAAACATCACCCCCAGTAGAAGATTATGTATATCTGGTATAATGAGCTTATCCTATCGGTACTCCGTTACGGATAAACATTACCCCCGATAGAAGATTATCTATATATGGTACAATGAGCTTATCCTTTCGGTACCCCATTATGGATAAACATCACCCCCAGTAGAAGATTATGTATATCTGGTATAATGAGCTTATCCTATCGGTACTCCGTTACGGATAAACATTACCCCCGATAGAAGATTATCTATATCTAGTACAGTATTAGCTTACACATCAGTTTGCAGAAGCAACTTACCCAACAACTTGATTTCTTCTACAAATAGAGGAGATTTCAGTTCATTATGTACATAAGTTTGAAGTTTGAATAATATATCAGTTTCTCTCTATACTTGTCTTTACTTTACAGTCTTTATTTTATAATACGTTATCAACACGAGACTCTGCCATCTCGAGCAATATTTTGAAAGTATCAGAGGTACGAACTTTCTTTTTCTAAATAATGTCAAATCTTTCTAAACTTGAATTTGTAGCCCTGGATATATCGGACAAAAGCTACATGTCTTGGGTACTTGATGCTGAAATTCATCTTCATGCAATGGGTCTGGCAGACACCATCAATGACAAAAATCAAGTATCAAACCAAGACCGTGCCAAAGCAATGATATTCCTACGCAATCACCTTGATGAAAGCTTGAAAATGGAATATCTCACTATTAAAGATCCATTCATACTGTGAAATAATTTGAAAGATGGATATGACCACCTGAAGATGGTCGTTCTTCCACATGCACGTTATGATTGGACTCATCTAAGGCTATAAGATTTTAAATCTATCAGTGGGTATAATTCTCCTATGTTCAAAATTATTTCCCAATTGAAATTATGTGGTAATAATATTACTAATCATGATATATTGGAGAAAACTTTTACCATTTTTGATGCCTCAAATATGCTCCTGTAGCAGCAATATTGAGAGATGGGATTCAAAAAGTATTCTGAACTTATCTCACATCTTCTTGTAACCGAGCAACATAATGGAATGGGATATTAATGAAAAATCATGAAAGCCGACCTACTGGTTCTTGTCCATTCCCTGAAATGAATGAGACAAACTTTCACCAAGCTAAGCGTGAAAGAGAATGTGTTCCCAGTCGTGGTCATGGCCATGGTCGGGGAAGAAACTCTAATCATGGTAATAATAATACACCAAAGAACCCTCCTCACCACCAGCAGTGGAAAAGGAAGGAACAAAAGCATGAAGCGGTGCAAGCAGCAAAGGCAGAAAATGCATGCTAATGATGTGGAGGAAAAGGGCACTGGTCACGTACATGTCGTACGCCAAAGCACCTGGTTGAGCTATATCAAGCCTCCCTGAAGAAGACAGAGAAAAATGTTGAAGAAAATTTTATTTCTGAAGATAATTTAGACATCATGCATTTGGAAGTAGCTGATTACTTTACACTCTTGGAAGGAGAAACAAATCATGTGATCGGTGATGAATCTGTAGAAATATAAATATTTTAATTTTTGTTGTTTATAGTAGATAGTATGGTTATGTAATTGTTGTACATAAATAAAAGTTATGCTTTGATAATGATGTTTACTATCATATTTATTTTGTTTATGTCATTTTGAAGAAATTTTCTCTCATGATACTAGAAGTGTGTGAGCAATATTTGATAGTACAAAATGTATCAACAACTCCTGAAGAGCTAGCTGTTTGTCTAGAAGACACATGACACCAATAGTGTCCGATAAATATTAGATTGTGGATAATAAACAAAGGTTCTCGAAGAGCTTATATACAAATATGTCATTCATATTATATGATTATGGTCAAAACATATGTTGTAGTAAACCTGAAGTTTACTAATAGAAATGGCTATCATATTGAGACTACAAATGATTGAAAGATTGAAAATCTTCATGTTTCCACAATCATAGGGAGTAAAATAATATGTATGTGAGAAGTGACCCACCTTATTCTTCAATTTGTACTATATCATGTATCACAGTAAATCAAAAATTTATTAATGCAAAATCAGTCACAGTAAATCAGAAGTTTTACTAAGGCAAAGGTAGCTACAGTAAAACATAAATTCGCTGATACAAAAGTAGTCACAGTAAATCAGAAATTTACTAATGCAAAAGTTTATGCCATAGTAAATCAGAAGCTTACTAAGAGATTGCACATGTCATGATAAACTTGAAGCTTTCATTTGTCATTTTTAAATGAGCTATTTGAGAATTCAGATAAGCATATACTAAAGAACTAGAAGATTCTTCAAGAATTCTCTTGCGTTGCTTGTTCTCATAATAAATTGATTATACCAGCTAAAGTTGGGACTAAGACCCCTGAATTCTGGAATATATACAAGGTGAATATGGGCTCATTCACCTATCATGCAAATCACTTATAGATGCATATATGAGATGGTTACATGTGTGTTTATTGTCAACCTGCAGTTTGGCATTTGAAATTGCTTTTCTCAATTAAGGGCATAATTTTCAGATTATAAAATCAAGATAGTTTATCTTGATGATACTGGTTTATATCCAAGCTAGTTTAGCATTGAATACCTCCTATTAATGATTAAACTATTGCTTATGATAACAAAACCTCATGTGTTGGTCTAAGATATTCTATATTACATACAACAGCACTTGTATGCATTAGACCAACCAAAATATGATAAGTCATTCCCTTACAATTGGTTTAGGATCAGAAACTAAATATTTTTACTATCTAATAACTTTTGATGTGTAGTATATAATTAATTTCTCTACCACAATGTACAAAGATAGGTTTTCCAAAGAAGATTTGGGATATGTGTTAGTTTTACTAATATTTGGGGGATGGAATAAACAGCTGAAAAATATGCTATATGAATCGAATTATCATTAATATGATCCTCACTTAGAAGATAATTCAAGTCAAATGCTAGAAGCATTTGCTGATCCAAAATTAAATATCATATATCAGCTGCAAATGCTCCTATTAAAATTAAAGTCCCCGAAGGATAAAGTTTACTGCACACATGAAGCGTAGTAAACCGATCGGTTTCAAAGGTAACAATCCTTGAAAAATGATAGGAGCAAAGGATCAAAATGATCATAATGAGGAGGAATGAGCTCTAGAAGAACCACGGCATAACATTTCATGAAACTCCAGAAGAAGTTCAAGTACTTGAAAATAAAGAATTAAAGTGATGAGATCTCAACAAGTTATGTCGCTTAGGAACCGATACAAAATGATCGTCAACGATATATTTGATACAATATAGTTCACAATATTATAAAAGATTGTGAGGATCAAACTTGTAGTCCAGACACCTGAAGATTTCATGCCATCTAAATGCAAGTCATAATCTATATGACTCATTTGATTAAGTCTATATGAAGATCCCCGAAGGATTTAAAATGCCTGAAGCATATAGTTCAAAGTATCGTGAAATGTACTCAATCAGATTACAAAGATCTTTGTACGGTCTAAATCAATCTGGGCGCATGTGATATAATCGCCTTAGTGCATATTTGATGAAAGAAGGTTACATAAATGATGTTATTTGTCCATGTATTTTTATCAAGAAAATGACATCAGAATTTGTTATACTTGTTGTTTATATTGATGACATAAATCTTGTTGGAACTCCAGAAGACCTCCAAAAAGTAATTGAATATCTTAAGAAAGAATTTGAGATGAAAGATCTTGGAAAAACAAAACTTTGTCTTGGTTTGCAAATTGAACATTTAGCAGACCGGATCTTTATCCATCAATCTGCCTATACAGAAAGAGCCTTAAAACGCTTTTATATGGACAAAGTGTACCCATTGAGTACATCAATGGTTGTTTGATCACTTGAAGTGAAAAAGATTTGTTCCGACCTCCAGAAGAGGATGAGGAACTCCTTGGTCCCGAAATACCTTATCTTAGTGCAATTGGTGCACATATGTATCTTGCTAATGCTACAAGGCCTGACATATCATTTTCTGTTAATTTACTAGCAAGATATAGCTCTTCTCCTATACAGAGACATTGGAACGAGATTAAGCATATATCACGATATTTAAAGGGAACACTTTATATGGGTTTATTTTATTCTAACAAAGGTAGTGCAGATCTTGTTGGTTATGCAGATACAAGTTATTTATCTAATTCACATAAAGCTCGATCTCAAACCGGGTACGTGTTTACATGTGGAGGTGCTGTCATATCATTGCGCTTCACAAAGCAATATATTATTGCTACTTCTTCTAATCATGTTGAGATAATAGCTATTCATGAAGCAAGTAGGGAATGCGTATGGTTGATATCAGTGATTCATTTTATTCAAGGAAAATGTGGTTTGGAATGTGATAAAAAATCCACAATTTTATACGAAGACAATGTTCCATGCATAGCCCAATTAAATGGAGGATTTATAAAAGGAGATAGAACAAAGCACATTTCACCAAAATTATTCTACACACATGATCTTCAGAAAAATGGTGACATTGATGTGCAACAAATCTGTTCAAGTGACAATCCGGCAGATTTATTCACTAAATCTTTGCCAACTTTAACTTTTAAGAAGATGGTATACGAGATTGGAATGCGGAGACTCAAATATTTGAAACAAGATTTTTATGAGAGGGAGTAAAATACGCGCTATACTATTTTTCCCTTACTAAGATTTTCCCACAGGGTTTTCCTTATAAGGTTTTTAATGAGACAACTAGTTATGTGTATTACTAAATATGTGTACTCTTTTTCCTTCACTGGGATTTTTCCCACATGATTTTTCCTAGTAAGGTTTTAATGAGGCACATTATCTTTTAATGAACATCCAAGGGAGAGTGTTATAAATATATTATATTATGGATGCTCATTTAGTACTCCGCTGTAAATAAGTTTCCTGAAGAAGCTTATCTATATGAGACTCCGTCGTAAATATGTTTATCTATTTAGTACTCTATTGGAAATAAGTCTCCTGAAGAAACTTATCTTTTCGGTACCTCGTTATGGATAAATATCACCCTTGGTAGAATATTATCCATATCTGGTACAATGAGCTTATCCTTTCAGTACTCCATTATGGATAAACATTACCCTCCGGTAGAAGATTATCTATATCTGGTACAATGAGCTTATTCTTTTGGTACCCCATTATGGATAAATATCACACCTGATAGAAGATTATCTATATCTGGTACAATGAGCTTATCCTTTCGGTACCCCATTATGGATAAACATCACCCCCAGTAGAAGATTATGTATATCTGGTATAATGAGCTTATCCTATCGGTACTCCGTTATAGATAAACATTTCTCCTGGTAGAAGATTATCTATATCTAGTACAGTAGCAGTTTACACAACAGCTTGCAGAAGCAGCTTACACAACATCTTGCTTTCTTCTATAAATAGAGAAGATTTCAGTTCATTATGTATATAAGTTTGAAGTTTGAATAATATATCAGTTTCTCTCTATACTTGTCTTTACTTTACAGTCTTTATTTTATAACAAGTATTTTATATGTGAGGGAGTTGTCAAAATTAGAGCTTTTAGCACATGAAATCGAGTTTGGTTATGTTTAGAGAAAATTCAAAGTAAACAAGAGTGGTTTGACCAGCTTTTAAGTTAATCTAAACACCCTTATAGTTGTTGTATGTAGTATTTAGAACATAAATCTCATTCATGTTGCAACTAGTGAAGAATGTGCAGTTGTTTTGCTGCGAGTTCAATAAACTTAGTACCCACACGGGATGAGATCCCCTCTAGTGAAAGTTGGTCCAGTATTGTTCAATGCATAGACAGATTCATGCCATGTGTCCACCCAACTATTTCATGGCTTAGATTCATTTTGTTGTAAACAAATTAAATAAGGTAAGGCAATTTTGAATTAAAAATTATTAGAAAATATAAAAAACTAACGGCATATGTTTATGTCAATGTGCTTGCCATTTTATCCCATCTCTTAAACACCAACATTAAGGCCCATCATGGGTTTAAGTAACAATAAAAAGGTTAAAGAATAATTATAAGGGGGAAAACGAAAATTAAGGTGGAGAATTTTACACGCCAAAAACCGTCCTAATCTCATTCATTTTGGAAAAGATTACCAATAACATCAAGGACATTCGTTTATCTTTCTAACTAATTAGTAATTATACATCATACATTTTATACCAATATTGTTTCCTAAAAGCAAAACCTTTACCGTGTTGAGATCAACTCTGTAGCCATGGAACAGTGATCTTGTAACAAAAGGTTATAATATTGAGCAATTAAATTATTTCTTTCGTTTATTTGAAGGATTCAACTCGAGTTTGGTATAGCTTTTAGATATTTTGATTCGATATTTTTGATATTTTATTTTTTAAAATACTAACTCAATATCATACATAGTTAAATTCGATGTGGATTGATTTTATCCACTTTTGTTTGGTTTAATACTATTAAAATATAATTCTGATTTTTTTTTTGAAATGCACATCGTTCTAGGCTTCACTATGAAATTATTGTGGGCCCCAATGCTGCATTGTAGTGTTTAAGAAAGAGAAAACTACCCTCTATAGCCCCTCAAAATTTTAATAGCCCATGTTTTTTCCTATTGACACGAAATGGCCCTTCGGCCCAAACATATTGCATCTAGTAGCCCGAAATGTCTATTTTGTATATTGACAGTCTACTTTGTATATATTTTATATAGTGACAATCTATTTTGTATATTTTTGTATAGTAACAGTCTATTTTGTATAGTGACAGTCTATTTTGTATATATTTTGTATAGTGACAGTCATATAAACTGTATAGTGACAATCTATTTAGTATATTTTTGTATAGTGATAGTCTATTTTGTATATATTTTGTATAGTGACAGTCTATTTAGTATATTTTTGTATAGTGATAGTCTATTTTGTATATATTTTGTATAGTGACAGTCTATTTAGTATATTTTTTGTATAATGACATTATATTTTTGTATATATTTTGTATAATGATACTCTATTGTATATAAATTGTATAGTGACAGTCTATTTTGTATAATTTTTGTATAGTGACAGTCTATTTTGTATATATTTCAACTTTACGCATATTTATCTCCTCTCATCTTCCTCTTATTGAAGGACCAGCCACCGGCGTCCATGGCCTCACAGTCACCGAAAATGGTAACAAGATCGCCGGAGTTTTAAATTTTCAGCAAAAGATCTTCAAAATATTAACTTCATATTCATAGAAACTATAAGAGAAAATCAGAAAAATAAGACAAGGCTGTCTCTCTCGTTGCCTTATGCTACACCTCTGCCGAAATCCGGTCGGCCAACGATAACCATGACTGCTCCTCTCACTTTCCTCTTCTTCCCTATAGGTTGCTGCTACTGATTTTTACTAGTCACCGCCGGAATTGACCACTGGCTGGCGACGGTATTACCCCCATCGACGGCGACTGTTCCACGCTATTGATACGCCATCCCTCTCCTCCTTCATCTCTATTTCTTTTGTTTTGATGTTGTTTTAACGGGTAAAAGTCCAGATCTTCTTAGATCTGGCCGGTTTTAGGATTTTCCGGCGAGGTATCTAAACGAAAAGAATTCGGTCAGTGAGGTTTCCGGCTAGCAGTTGTTATTATTTTTAGGCTATGACTTGTATGAGTCAATTTGTGGCTACCGGATGATATATGTTTGGCCCGATGGGCTATAAATGAATTTCTCTCTTTAAGAAACTAGTGTAGAATTGGCTTGTGCTGAGCCCAGGCCCAAACTTTTATTTTATAAAAAGAGTGGATAAATTTTTATGAGATGTATCAAGTTTTTGTTATTAGAGATATAGTTTGAGAACGCTATTATCCTGGAATTCTCTCTGCATAAATGAATTTTATTTAATTGTAATAGTTCAGTCGAGCCATTACATTTCAATTTCCAGAAGCAGATTTGCTAACTTAAATAATTTTTGGCATACAAATATATTTGGGAGCCAATTCATTTATCTGCTAATCTTTTATTAGTTTTTTTTTCATTGACCTTCGATGATCTTTCTTAGACGGTCTGGATATAGAAAACTGAACTTTGAGCTTTTGCACTTGCCATTTATTAACTCCATTTAGTATCATTACTTTCTGAAGACAGAACTGTCAAGATAATTGGAAGTCCATTGTTCTTACACCAACAAAATGTTGCTTCTGTACTTTAGTTTGTCTAAAATACAGCTTCACAATGATGCACGTTGGATAGCCTACAAGGCTGCAACCACACTTTTGCGTTTGTACTTGTGCTTGAGCTAGACTTGGTTATGCTTATTTGCAGCCTTATTTGCAGCCTGAGTTGTAATGTTCTGATTGTCTTGTTTTTTCTCTCTTTGTTGTATAAACCCTTTAAATTGTAATGGATACCATCCTATTAAAAAGGATCTCTTCTCAACTCTCAAGAGAAATGCATTAGCTTATTTGCAGTCTGTCATATTCAAACATCATCTTTGATCGCAATGAGTTTCATCTTCAACAGAAAAACAAATGGGTTCTTTCTGTCATCACCGGCCACAAAAGAATTGGATTGATTAACAAGATTAAAACAGTGTATTTTCGCACTTCAAGTGAACTTGTAAGATTTTAAGAACTCATATTCCATACGATAGGGAAACTTTATAGTAACGTTTTGTATAAATCAAACTGAAATTCATTCCAATAGGGGAAAAAATTGCAAATTTGAAAGTAATTTTGAGGCGAGTAAAGACTAACACTCACCAAGAAAGTACGATGAAGATTAACTTGGTATTAAAAGGGTTGGGTTGCGGGAAAGGAAGAACACATGCCCAGAATCTCAAATTAAATTAGTACTTGCACAACACTACTGCTACCGGGCAACAATGGGCCCAAGCATACTAAGTAAAACTTCTAAAGCCAAAATCCTCTACCACTTTCACGCACGTATATAATGGTGCCACAAGAATCAAGGTTATATATATGGGCAACTACGACTAAAGAGAGACAAAAGAAAAGCAAACTCACTACTTTAATTCCTATATGATCCCTAAACTCAGCAAAACATGAAGCTACTGCTACAAAGGAGATTTAACAAGAGCAAAAAGGCAATCTTGGCAGTATATAAATTTTCAAATAAAAGCAGTTCGTCCACTCATCCTGTTATGTCCATCATATGCAGGGTTGAATTTGTCAACAAGCAAGTTCATTGTGTTGAAACCACCAAAGAAAATAAAAATATCTTAGATACTGACAGAAAATATTTTATTAGAAATCTCCACACATAAATAAGCTAGCAATACTCCTATTTATAATAGTATGAATCAGATACATTAAATATGGCTCACGGACTTCGGTAAATCAGAGATGACCAAGGCAATTGCGTCACCTGCTTGCACTTAAAATCTGTGGTACTAATTTGTTAAAACTTCTTTACCTGCTTGCACTATTCCAGGCTTATTGACCTATTTGAATACTAAATAAATTGCAGATGACATTTTACTAATAAACGGTCTGCACATGATTGAAGAGCTCATTTGAGAGATGGAGCTGCCGACTGACTTCATCAATTTAATAGTCTTCTCAAAATTCCTAAATTATGAACATAAAACTATCTGAAGAGAAGAAAAGCTCATAGGTGTATCTGTATCACTCACTGCTTCATACTTCTCCATTATCCAGCAGCCCCAATTAACTATCTCTGACGAATTATTCCTTTTTTTAATAACCATGGTGTCCAGGCCAGTTTATGCACACCTCAACTAATTCCACAAGTTGCCTGCAAAGATCCGTTCCAGTAGGAATTTTGAGTTGTCATGACATAGAATCATTAAACTATGTTACATACTCGGTAAATCAAGGTTTTAGACATCACACTGAAAGCAAAGGTTTTATAAAGTCATGACACAATGAAAAAAAAGTCATCCAATCAGGTAAATTATGTAAGAAGAAATCAAGAAATGGCACCCTAAATGATTGTTTACTTTACCATTGAGGCAATCTTTTTAAAGACAAAATCAATTTGCATTTAGCATCGCCTCTTTAACTCCTAGGTTTATATACCGAAACAACCAAAAAAAGAGTTTATCGTGAACACTTTAAAGAGGTAACAAACCACATCTTCAAGTGAACCAACTCCAAAACGTTTTAGTATAATAAAGTTAGCAGCACCATAATAAATATTTACACTTTTAAATTATTGTGTCAAAGGAAAAACTTACTTAAAACCTAGATAAAGTCTTTAAATTGCAATGCACAGTACGTCAACGTTGTTTTCAATTGGAGTAAAGGAATGAATTGTACAGAATACAGATACTTTCTTTTCTTTCTTTTTCCTTTCAAAATACAGATGCTTTTCATGGCGGCTAGAAAGAAAGTAGATGTAGCGAAATTAAATCCTAGAAACCGATCAACAAAGGTGCTATGTTGTCGTTGAACAATTTTAAAGTCAATAAACATGATGCATGTACTATTAAGAATGAGAATCTATGGAGTAGAAGAAAAAACCTTTTTTTTGAGATGGAGAAGAAAAAACCTTTTAAATATCAAACAAGCTTCACTTTATACTGTGTTTTGCCTACTCTAACTAATGTCTAAGATATTCAAACCATAGGCATGCTAAATGGCCAACTTGTGTTTTAAAGGCTGGACTTGTCGTAGAAAGTAGCAACATCATTTTGCTTTCTTATTCTACTTTCTTTTCTTGTATCATCTATTGGATCTAAAGAAGTACTGGTTAGTCACTCTTCATTCATTTCTAATAATCTATTCTTAGTAAAATGCCTAGCAATACCTTGTCTCGGGACAACTTTGGTTGGGTTCCTATGATTCATGGGTAATCTGTTGGCACACCTCCTCAGCCAGTTAGAGTTATTTCTTTGAAAAGACTAATCACCTGAAAAGCCGGAAGAAAGGAGTTGAAATTAATTTTTTTTTCAAGAATAAGGGAGTTGAAACTACTAAACCTGAATGTAGAATTCAGCATATTTACATTGGATATTATAACTAACTGAATCAAATGATTTTCAGGATGAGTCACATTCTTGCAGATTAACCAAACAACTAAGAAGATATTGAAGTAAGAAATACAGAGTTAAAGAATGAAAATGAATAAGTAATTTTCCTACCAAAGCTTGTCCGGACAAGAAATTGAGCTATCAACCCCTACAGTAGTCTTAGAATACAAAACATTTTTTCAATTGAGAGAGATATGGTGTAAGTTTAATTTCGAGTAGCTTGTCTAAAGGGAGTTCAAAGAAGTCATACCAAGATCGAAGAATGAACTTACTATATACATTGCAAATGTGATAAATTGAACACAATAAGATACTTTATATTTGTAAATCACAAATATTCTATTTCCTCCGGAGGAAAACAATGAAAGCAGTTAGGTAAATTTTGTAATAAAGCTATCAATACTAAATAGGAATGGACGTTGTTGGATATGAGAGATCCAACAACGTATGAAAGCAGTTAGGTAAATTTTGTAATAAAGCTATCAATACTAAATAGGAATGGACGTTGTTGGATATGAGAGATCCAACAACGTATGAAAGCAGTTAGGTAAATTTTGTAATAAAGCTATCAATACTAAATAGGAATGGACGTTGTTGGATATGAGAGATCCAACAACGTATGAAAGCAGTTAGGTAAATTTTGTAATAAAGCTATCAATACTAAATAGGAATGGACGTTGTTGGATATGAGAGATCCAACAACGTATGAAAGCAGTTAGGTAAATTTTGTAATAAAGCTATCAATACTAAATAGGAATGGACGTTGTTGGATATGAGAGATCCAAGAATCTTGATTTTACCTTGAGAGATCCAAGCATACAATTCAAGATCCTAACGAAAGTGTGTTGTAGCCTGGGCTAGATCCTAGCTGTATAAAAACTTGATTTCCTCCAAAGATGCTCCATAGTTTCCACAATGACATTCAAGCTTTTCATGGAAGGTGTATACAGAGTCAAATGCAGTTGCACTGCAGAAACCTTCATTCCAAATAACAAGTGTAGCAAGTCAACCTCTTCTTTGCCGCAGATCCATTGATAAAAAACTTGACTTTCTCGACGGTAAGTGCTCCAATCACCTTAGAAACCTATAGAACAACTATCATTCTTTTTCATCGAGCAGAAAGAAAGAGCAAAGACAGTTACAGAAACAATTAATACATACAATTTTGAAACCATGAAGCTTTTCTTTTTATCTTATTTGTAGCTTTGCCTTTTCTCTCTTTTAAATTGCATAATGATATGTATAAATATTTTTTTCCCTGTAAATTACACTTAAGACTTCAGTAATATACTCTAGTGCAACATGGATGGAAGGCTATTATAATTTTTTAGGAGTAACCATTACATTTTCTTTTTAAAAGATCTTCTCAATATAGTTGGAAAATTTTCACTTATTCACTCGCTAACAAAAGTAATTCTTTCTTGAATGTGAATCTTTTATTTCGTCATATAGATTTCACTCTTCTAAATGAATTCACAAAACCCCCGTGCCATCTTTGTTCTAAACTTAAGACAATACACTAATAATCCAATTAAGATATAAAATACATCTAAGGGTAGTTGTATGAATATTTGTCTACTGTGGAACAATATCTAAAGAGCTTAACTCTGACAACTCTCTATCATTCTGCGCCAACACTTGGCATCTAATATGTTTTCCAATCTCTCCTAGATAAATGATTTATAAAGTAAATTAAATCTAACTTGTGTGACTTTTACCTCAGTTAAAACCATAAGAAAGTTGTCCAGCACTATCTCAATTAAGTACATGTATTTCCTGCAAACTATTCTTCTTTTTCGGTCTCATTGTTAATTTTGGAAGCACATATAAGAATATTAGGAGCTGATAAATCTGTTGCTACGATCACGTCATCTAATGTAGTTACACGACCATACCAATCTTCTATATTCTAAAAGTTAAATTTATTTCTTTGCAATGACTTGACCAATCTGTCATGTGATAATAATTTTCTTCCAGGTAACATATATCCCAAAGCTAACCGAAATTAAATAAAATAAATTTGTCGTGGCCCACACAAAGAAAACTCGACCTCTCCAACATTTCAGCAGCCAGAGTCTCAAATCTTTCCAACCTCACCAACTCTCTATTCCTTTCCTGCCACCCCCTTTAAGTCAGCATTCATCTCGACAATTTCGCGACATAGCGTCTCTTCCCTGTCTTTCTTCTCTTTACTTCTCTTCTGTTATCAAATTCCCTAAACCTTAATCCAAATCAAAATCCGGAGAATCCAATAAAATATGTCAAGCAGTTGGTTATCGCTTTTTAAGTATTAAAACCGAAAAAATACACCTCATCCTGAAATCACTTATAGTATCGAATTGCCATGAATTCTATGTTAGCTTTAACTAACAACTTAATCAATATATGTAGTTTGTTATATGTCAATTAATAAGACGAGTAGAGCCATAAGATTTATCAGGATGAAACAGAAAGCTAGCTAAAAGAACCAAGTCAAACTTGTTACCAGAGTAGCACACAACAACGAACATGAAATTTCAGCAAAAGCAAGTCTCACCTCTCAGCAGAACTCGAAATTTTATGTTTCAGCAATGCCAACACGGAGAACAACAGGGAGAAGAAAAATGAATCACCCAGCAGCCGCAAAAAGAAAATCGACCTGCGCAAAACAGAGTGAGGAAGGGGATGAGCTGACAAACGGTGAGTCCAACTGCGTTGGCGGCCACGTTTTACAAGACCGACACTCGTCACTCTTTGAAAATACATATCCAGCATTGACTCCAACCCTATAAGAATGACCTCAACCCAAATTACATAGCTTTAATTCCAAACCTAAAAGGAAAAACAAAGACGGAACGACAGAGATATACCAACACAGACACAAGGGAAGATTGAAGAATTGCACACCACGTGTTTGACAGCAAAGTACACCTCAACACCTGATAGACGCGGCAAACATCTTATTACAAATCGTCATCTTCTCCAGTTTTGCTTTGGCGTGAAAGAGTTATAGCGGAAGCAACTTGGGCTTGAGTTCAATTCGACCAGAACTCTCGAATACCAAAAACCGAGCAACAAAATCAACAGCCCACAATATCAAACTTAGGGAGAAAACGAAGGGGAAAAGAGAGATCTATACCTTGAAGAATCTAAACTCTAAAGAGAGGCAGAGAGGATAGAAAGAGAGAGAGAGAGCACGGGGGAGACGAGAAACTGAAGACCGTGCTTACGTGTTGAACAAAAGGGACGTACACCAGAACAATTTTAAGCCACTTAGAGGGCAGATTTCCAAAACTAACCCCGAAGCAGGGATGTAAAATTCCAAAAATAAACCAGAAGCAGGACGACGAAGAGCACCTCAACTCCCGCTTCTAATTAAGTATAATTATAATATAACTCTACTTTTCACATTATCATAGACAAGATGGGTTGCTCTGATGGTAAGCACCCTCCACTTCCAACCAAGAGGTTGTGAGTTCGAGTTACCCCAAGAGCAAGGTGAGGAGTTCTTGGAGGGAAGGATGCCGAGTCATTTGGAAACACTTGTTGTTGTTGTTGTTGTTGTTGTTTTCACATTATCATAGACAAGATGGGTTGCTCTGATGGTAAGCACCCTCCACTTCCAACCAAGAGGTTGTGAGTTCGAGTTACCCCAAGAGCAAGGTGAGGAGTTCTTGGAGGGAAGGATGCCGAGTCATTTGGAAACACTTGTTGTTGTTGTTGTTTTCACATTATCATAGACAAGATGGGTTGCTCTGATGGTAAGCACCCTCCACTTCCAACCAAGAGGTTGTGAGTTCGAGTTACCCCAAGAGCAAGGTGAGGAGTTCTTGGAGGGAAGGATGCCGAGTCATTTGGAAACACTTGTTGTTGTTGTTGTTGTTTTCACATTATCATAGAAGGAGCAAATCTGATTACGGGCCTCACTGACTTCACTATTTCATGCTACATGAGTCAATACAAAGTAAAAAATATCAGTTAAAGATGGTAGATGCATTAACTCATTTCTCCATTGCCCTACTCGATCAAAAGCTCTAGAAGAATAATGCCAAAAGCATAGATACCATTGCTATAAGTTAACTTTCTGGATAGTTAGTAAAAATTGGACAATAGTGCTTGGATTTTTGTCTGCTATCTCCTTCCAAAAAAACTATTATTGCCACAAGCAAGGCAGTATTGAGCTATTCAGCAACTTTGGCAAGGAGAATTGATGCGAAAGTACTTCAATTTGTGTTCTGTTAGATAACTCAAGCAATGGTTACGCATTCTGAAAAGAAAATGTCTAGACGTGTTGATCTAGTAAAGATCAATATCATCTTTGCGTTTTTTTTTTCCTGCTATAGAGGTTTCTTTAAATCCGGGATGTTACAACACCCAAATTTCATTATCTAGCACTTTTATTAGTTCCATTTGGTGCTCTGCCTTTCGCTCTTACCACCTTGCGTATTTGCTTTCATACCTTTTCTTCGTTCAACATCTTGGAAATTGGAATCGACACTGATATAACTCATATGTTTAAGATCTCCAGTGCTATCTCTTTAAATACTACAATTTCCCTATTGGTTCCTGAAGCATCTTTCTTAGTCTCAAGATTTTGGCTCACATCACCAACATTGATTCAGTTGTGGTTAACACGAAGATATTAAACTTCAATAATTGAACAGCAGTCGATAGGAACATTACTCTCCACATTTGTTGATGTCAAATGTGGTATTTTCTTGGTAAACCATTATAGTCATTGTTCATAGAGTATACCATGATCAATTGGTGGAACTGAGATACATGAGTTTAAGGTACTCATTCTAATAACCTGTTATTTGTGATATAGTCCCTAGGGGCAACATCGTAAGTCCATATTTATTAGTTCATTGAAGAGATTTTAAGAAGTTCGACATGTATGCTTGTTTACAACAACCATATAAATATAGAATAAAAACAACAAAACAATAATGTGAAGTAAAAAAAAAGCTTTTGCACCAGCCGGAAATCGAACCCGGGTCTGTACCGTGGCAGGGTACTATTCTACCACTAGACCACTGGTGCCTTTTGTTTTGACATGTATGCTTGTTTCTACATCTATTATTGAACATGGATTATTTTAGGACATCCAAAAATTATGAAAACGGACAGATTTTCTTCTCCACTTCTCATCTTCTGAAAATGCAATTTCGAAGAGATCCTGATCAAATCCAGCGCTAAAATATGTTTTCAGAAAAGATCAAAGAAAACATGTAATACAAGGCCTTCTTCAAGACTGGAACTTGCAGTTAAACTGAAAAATCAGCTTCAGCATAATATTCAAAATTGATCAAGATCAACAAGTTTTATTAGTCAGGTCAGAGGATTAGTATTGCAACTACCTCTACACATCAAAAGTTAACAAGACAAAACAATAGTAATAGTATCTAATAAGATCTACACTCTTATCGCCTAATAATAAATTAAAACTATACAGAAGCCAGAAGGAAACAGTTCACAAATATTTCAACTTCTTTTTGATGGTCAGCTCAATCTCCTATACTTCTCTCAAACCCTGCTTCAATTTCCGATCCATTTTCTCCTTCCAACTATCGAACCCTTTTCCTCAATTCCTCCAACTATCTCCAAGAAAAAAAAACATGGAAACACATGGCCTTCTTCAATATTGGTAGTACTTGTTAAAGAAAGAATGTGATAAACTCAAAACGTCAGCTACATTCCGGCAATTAAAGTTGATCAAAATCAATAATTTCTTATTAGTCAGAAAACAACATTAATACAACATTAATATCTAAGATCTACACTCCTGCCATCAAAACTATACAAAATATAATTATATAGAAGCTAAAGAATGCAGTTCATAACAATTAATCTTCTTCTCCTTCTTAATGTTTCAAGTTAGACTACCTCCCTTCCCTGAGCCCTGCATGAGCGCGGAATGCTCCTTGCATTGGGCTGCATGTTCAGGTTGAAAAAACTGTGTAATACGCAATGGGAGCAAGCATCAATTTTATTTTTTATAAATGTTTCAGATACGAGGAACTTATTATGCTTTACAAAGTATATCTAAAACTCTCAAATATTTTCATTTCAAACGCACTTTGAAGAGCTTAACAAGCAACCCAAAAATAGCAGCAGTAATCCATCACCTAAATTGAGCATCCAACTCGAGAAAATACTAAAGAATAAATCACCTAATTACCACACATATTAGAAAACAACAACAACAACAACAACAACAACCCAGTGTAATCCCATTAGTGGGGTCTGGGAAGGGTAGTGTGTACGCAGACCTTACCCCTACCCTGGGATAGAGAGGCTGTTTCCAAATGACCCTCGGCATCCTTCCCTCCAAGAACTCCCCACCTTGCTCTTGGGGTGACTCGAACTCACAACCTCTTGGTTGGAAGTGGAGGGTGCTTACCATCAGAGCAACCCACCTTGTCA